>CAJQZJ010032455.1:1211679-1253085 GCA_907164525.1 Lophiomys imhausi
CTGCTACCAAGTTTTGTCCTTTTTGGACAGCAGTCTGTCTGCAGTTGGAGCAAGGAGTTTTTTCATGCCAAGAGATAGGCTTGCCACTAATTCAACCATCTCACACTGGAGATTCTTCAATGCTTATCTTCTACTTGGAGTAGAATAGGGGGTGCTGTCAGGAGCTGATATGTCTCGATATCAAAAAAAAAAGAAAATCTTAATTTAAGATAACATCTTTGAATGCCATATTCTGCAGATCTCTTGGGGTTTTTGAAGATGCCCTATCTATCTCTTGTATTTAGATAAGCAAATGTTGCTTGTCTCTTAACAATTGATTACTGAGTAGTTTAGAGAATATCTGTGATAGACTGTCATAGTAGCTAACAAAGTGACATGTTTGCATGACTAGGAGTTTGTTGAGAAACAGGACCCAAAGGCTGAAGACTGATGCAGGAATGTATGGAGAGAAAATGGGAACTGTCCAGGCAGTCACTGGTATGTCATTTCTTAGTTTTGGAAGCTGCAGGCCCTGCACTTCCTATATAAGCAGATATATTTATCCCTCTCAGGTCTCTGAGGTGGTTGAAGAATAGACAGCTAGAGTCTCATAGTTAAATTTTGAGTTGTTTAGGAATCAAGAAGGTGTTCTGGATCTAAGAAGATGTTTTTAATAGTGATGCAAGTTAGTATGAAAGCTGAGTCAGTTTTAGAACTTTAAACTCATGGAGATGTTTAGATGGTAGAATGTTAAAGTCAGGGGCCAAATATGCATAAACTGGACATTGGGAAGGTATACTGGGCCATTTATCTCTCATAAATGTGGCATATTTATATCTGTTAAACTCTCATAAATGTGGCATATTCATATCTGTTGTTTTGTATAGTATTTACTGTTATAAGAGAAGGAACCATCTGTTGGACTGAAAGGGGAAGCTGCTGGGGGGAAGAGGGTGGAAGGGCGGGATAGGAAGGGGGAATAGGGAAGGGTTTGTGACTGAGATGTAACTTGAAGAAAAAAAAATAAAGTATTAAAAAATAATAAAAATAAAATTTATGAATTAACAGGTATACGTATGTTGGGAGTTCATTTTACGTTTCATCAGTGTTCCTATATTAAAATAAAAAATTCTATGCTAAATAGTTTTTATTCATTTCTTGGTTTTAAAAATATTTTACTATGCTTTTTACTTGATTACTTTAGCAAAATTAAAAGTAAGTAATTTACTGTTTCTATTTGTACCCCATTTTCTAATTGGATTATTTGACTTTTTGTCGTCTAGTTTCTTGAATTCCTTATATACTTCAGATATAAGTAGTTAATCAGATGCACAGTTGATAAAATTCTTTTTCTATTCTCTAGTCTGCCACTTTGTCTTTCAGAAGCTTTTGAGTTTCATGAAGTCCCATTTATTAATTGCTGATCTTAGTGCCTGTGGTAGTGGTTATCTGTTCAGAAAGCATCTCCTGCACTGAAGAGTTCAAGGCCTTTACTTATTTCCTCTTCTATCAAGTTTAATATATCTGGCTTTATGTTGAAATATTATATCCTTTTGTGGTGGGGTGGGATGGGAGGGTGAGACCAACCAGGAAGATCAGAGGTGGAGAGGGAGGGCAGATGGGGTTGAGGGAGGAAATGTGCGGAGAGAGAGCTAGAATTGAAGGACATTTGAAGAGTCATATGAAAACCTAGTGCAGTGGAATTTTCATAAAGCATATGAAGCCACTCCTAATGATGTCTCCAAATAATGAGGAAGACAGAGTCTCAACTAGCCATCTCTTGTCACCTAATGGAGCTTTCAGTATTAGGACTGATTACATCCAATTGAATTGTTAGACAAACAATTGGTGGATCTCTGCTGTGGAAATCCCCAAACAACCCAGGCTGTTGCCAAGACAGTAGGTTGCTTGCAGCAAACAGATCACATAGCATCATTGCAGTCACAACCACACAACTTACTGAACATGGGGAGTACGGATGGTACCTGCATAGAACCTTCGCTCCTATATTCTACTGTCTTTGGAATGCGAAGGCACCGTGTAGGGTATGAAAAGAAAGCTGCAAAAATCAACCTGGCCACAAAATCTTTGATCTAAAACCTGTCCGGGCTGCTAGGGACAAAAGTATACTAGGGAAATGGTGGTAGAAAGAGTGTGGGAGTAACTAACCAATGTCTGATTTGACTTAAGGCCCTCTCCATGAGATGGAATCCACACCCAACATTGCTCAGGTGACCGAGAACCAAAAAGTAGATAGTACATTCACCAAGGGTTAAAAAAAAAAAAAAAAAAAAGAAGCCTGCACTGGTGGTGCATGCCTTTCATCCAAGCACTCCAGAGTTAGAGGTAGGTGGATCTGAGTCTGAGGCCAGCCTGGTCTGCAGAATGAGTTCTAGGACATTTAGGCTATACAAACAATCCCTGTCTCACAAAAATATAAACAAACAAACAAACAAACAAACAAATAAATAAATAAATAGATAAACCAGAAAACAATACCAAAAAAAACCCCTCAAAAAACAAATGAAACCAAACAACAAAAGTTGTTCCATTGATACAAAAGTGTGAAGAAAATGACTCCTAAAGATATTCTGCTATATTCATAGATCAGTACCTTATTCTGCCACTCCACATGCTCCATGTTGGGCACCAGCTGCTGTTCCATGTCTGCCTCTCCCCCTTGGGATAGCCAGGCCTGTAGTGTCCTGGCCAGAGCTGGAGGGGGGGCAGCTTAGACAGGGTGGGTGGGTGCAAGCAGGAACTTGGTCAGTGCAGTGAGTATATGGGCAAAGAACACATGCCTGGGAACAGCTTCATAGAACTGGTTAATTTATTGGAGGGGGGTGGGAATTTATTCTCCTGGGGAGATGGACAAGGTCTCTTAGGCAAGGTTTGTGTGGCTTTGTACAATTGTCCAGGACACAGGAATTGGAAGATACTTCATCTGCATACTTAGGAACCGGAGGTTTTGTATGGGGAAACATTATAAGTTCAGGTCAAACAAGAAGTAAAGGCTGATAACTGTCAGGGTAATAAATTCTTACTAGGGCTTATGTTGAGACAACCAACTTTATGGCACCAGGTTGGGGGCAGGGAAGGAGCCAACTCCTGCCATCCTCATCTGAGGTATCTAGGAGTTGAAGCTCTCCTCGACCCTTCCTGCACGATGCTGAGCCATTATTGTCCCACATTATTCAGCCAGCATCAGAGAATCATACTCCTGCAGGAGACTGGAGGAAATACAGGATCCATAGTTAGATATAACACAGAGAGTGAGACATTGGTGTTGGAGGAAGATCCTATGCATGGTTTTCAAGAGCTCATTTCAGTGTGCTGAGATCTGGTTAACATCCTATCTGGGGAATTTTCTAATTGGGTAATAAATGTTGCTATTGGCCAGTTCGCTGTGCAAAAACAGTACAGGAATGCAAAACTTCCTGGGAGGATGAATAGAATTGTTGGAATAGACAAAGGAAGCTCTCTTTCTGCCAGGAGACACAGAAAAGGACAGATGTGTCTGAGATCTCTGAAGGTACAGCAAGTCGCATGGCTGGTTGGGATTAGGTCGTTGAATTAATTTATATGGGCTAGTTAGAGTCTTCCCAGACAAGAACTAAGTATTAAAAAATTAAAAGGTCTTGCTGTACTTTGTTATTGGCAAAAATATCTGAGCCCTTGGGCTCAGATATTACCATCAGGATACCTAAGTCAGGTCAAGCCTCCAACTCAGGCCAGCCAGGGCTGCCAATTCTGCAGGCCTCTAGCCAGGCCCCACCAGCACAACACAAAAGTTTATAGTTATTATTATGGTTAGTTGTTAGGTAGTAGGTGTTCATAGTTATTAATAAATATATTTGTTAACAAAGTCTTGGTTTCACCTTGGAGCACACAGTTCTAAATAGGACATCTCCATCAAGTCCCTCCCCTTACAGCTCAGGGTATCCTGTACAAAAGGAGGCAGAAGAGTGTTAGAGCCAAGCCAAAGTGGAGAGACGGTACCAGAATAAGGCCCTCTAAGTCAACTAATCAAAGCCAAATTAACTCACATGGAATGAAGTAGCAAACACGGGGTCTGAGCCATGTCCTATACATTACAGCTTTCAGTTTAGTATTTTTTATGGAACTCCTGAATGTGTGAGGAAGTGGGTCTCTGGTTTTTATGATTTCTCCTGGGACTCTTCGGTTGGCTTGCCTTTTTAGTTTCAATGTAATGATTTTTGTTCTATCTTGATATATTTTATTTTATTAAAAAGTAAAATAACCTTTATTTTAAAATTTTATTTATTTTTTATATATTTTATTAACCTTTATATTAAAAAAATACCACCACCACCACCACCAGCAGCAGCAGCTACAAAACAAAGCGATTTTGACAATGTCAATTTCTTTTTGACATTTAATTTCATATTTATATGTCTACATACTTGGCTTTTATTTCTCTGCCATCTTCTCCCATCTTCCCTTTCTCTTCCATTCAAGCAGCCCATTCTGCTTTCACAATCCTTCATACAGTTCTAAAGAGAAAAGCAGAACAATTAATTGTTGGGGAAAGATGTTGTACAGTGGTTCTCATAGGCTGATTTGGTTACTGCCCTTTCTGAGGGACTATCTGATTGGATAATAAAAGTCTATGATGGCCATTTAGCTGAGAAGAGATAGAATAGGAAGGCGGGGCATCCTGGGAGCAAGAAAGGAACCCTGGATAAATACAGAGGAAGCTCTTTTTTTTCACTAGGAGACTCGGAAGCAGAAAGTTGTGTCAGTGTGCACTCTGAAGGTATTGCAAGCCACATGGCGGATTGAGAATAGTTGGTTGAGGTAACTTAGATTAGCTAGTTGAGAGTCAGCTAAAGCCTGAGCATTGAAACATTAAAAGGTCTTTGTGTATTTTGTTTTGTTTTTTGTTTTTTTTGAGACAGGGTTTCTCTGTGTAACAGCTCTGGCTCTCCTGGACTCACTTTGTAGATCAGGCTGGCCACGAACTCACAGAGATCTGCCTGCCTCTGCCTCCCGATTGCTGGGATTAAAGGCGTGCGCCACCATGCCTGGCAGTCTTTGTGTATTTAATCATTGGGAAAAAGGTCATCTTTGACCCAGGTCTTATTACCAGGACAGGTCGGGCCACCAGCTAAGGTGAGCCAGACCTGCCAGGTCGGCCTCCTGCCAGGCACTGCTGGATGCTCCAACAGACTAATATAGCAGTTTATAGCTATTAATACATATATTTGCTATTTACTATAACTTTATTATAACTATATATAATATAAATATATTAGAACCTCATGAAATCTCAAAATAATTTTACTATTGTATTAAAAATAACTGATGCAGAAAAGGTCAAAATTCTACAAAGTAGGTCATGTAAATTAATAGAAAACATAAAATTACAGAAATGCATTGAGCTATTTTCTGTAGGTTTTAGAAAGCAATGGAAAGACTGAGTTCAGATATTATCATGTTTGCAATAAAGAAAATATATTTTTTCTTCTAGAAGAATTCATGGGTTAGTGTATTTTGTCAATAAAAGCAAGATCTTTTCAGTAAATCAACACTTAATTCCAAAAGGTCTTATGGAAGGGATGTATGCAGAAGTAATCGATTAAATTATTTATCAGTATTTAGATTATATTTAATAGGTTGGTGGTGTTAACCATTAACCCATCATTATAAATAAGCACACAGAGATACCTAATGGATTTTAACAAGGCTTAGGCTGAATTGAGCAAACTTGGCCCATCTAAACTAGCTTATAATTCTATTCCCAAAATATGACCCCGTATATACATATGTCCCCTGGGCTATTATTCTCTACACTATGCCAATGTTCCATGATACCATGATATTCTTTCATTTAGCCCAATGTGTGTTTTCTTCTACCTCTCCTGGCTTCTTTTCCTCTAACCAAGATCCTCTCTGTCTACCCCAGAAGCCCTTGAACTTTTACCCTACCTACCTTTCCTAAGTTCAGTCACAGGCTTGGCATTTTATTAAAGCCAATCATAGACAATGATTAGAAAGCAAAGTAACACAGCATTACTTAGCAGTAACAGCATCAACAAAGCATTACAAGGTAGTACAGCAAGGTCTTTGGGAGCAGGTTAATTAACATTTAGAATGCATAACATCACCCCATCAGAAGTGCTTATTATAGTTGGCACACAAAGCAGTCATGAAGTATGATTTCTTATGTGCCATAAGAAATCTGATAGTATGCTTTAAAATATGGGGAATTAATCACTTTTAGTCAAGGCATTGATGAAAGAAATTCAATAACTTGACTTCACAAGGGATGATGATTATTGACAGGCCAAACATGGCACCCAGACTAGAAAAGGGATTCTAGATAAAAACCATATGAGACAATGTGAGAAGAACAATGGAACATGAAGAAGACCCTATAGCAATATGCCACATAAAATTCAAAAATACGGTAAAATGAATAGGACATTTGACTTGAGTGTGTGACTTCCATACATGGTTCCAGTGGTAAACTAAAGAAAGAATTTTGAATAAGAAAGTGTAAAAAATAAAACAACAATAACAAATCCCAAACCTTGTAATCAAGTGAAAAATTAAAGCTGGATGTGACAGATGCAGACCTTGCTTTAGGAGTAGTTTGTGGACAGAGGGAGGAAAATCAAGGGAGTTGTGAACCAAGTCAGGGACTTGGAAAAATATTTCTAAAGTAAATGAAATTAGTCTGTTCAAGAGCTGTCTGCATTATTATGTTTATTGCAGAAACCATAACAATGGCCAAGAAATGGCACCACCTAAGTACCATTAACAAGAGATAAAGAATCCATGGTGTTTTTGCATGATGAAGGACTAATCTGCCATAGTAATGGAATCCTGTCACTGGCAACAACATAGATGCAACTAGAGGTAACTGTGTTAACTGAAATAAGACAAAAATAGAAGTGCAAATATTTCCTGATCTTATTCATGTGGACTTTAAGAAATAATCACATAGACTTTTAGTCTAGTGTGGTTGTTATCAAGACCGTATTGCTCAGAGAAGGAATAAAAGAACAGTCTGTAACAAGCACCAATTTGGTAGGAGTAATCACTTCTGAGATACTATTGCATAGGACAAAGACTTTGGGAGAAGAATGTGCTGCACCTATAAAAAAGGCTTAATATGTCATTTGAAATATTTTGCGACTAAACACAAAAGAGCTAGATGTGGTAGTTTCCAATAGCAGTGGAAGAGGCTAAGTCAGGAGCATACCAGGCTGGAAATAAGCCATACTTACACAGGGAGACCCTATCACAATAAGACAAGGATAATAATAAACAGAATGTATTCCTGCATCAAAATATTTCCTGGTCACCTTCTAATATGTACTATTTTATGTATCAATTAAAAGTAATAATCCTAGCACTCGGGCATTTCTGAGTCAAGTTTGCCTAATCTACAGACAGAGTTCTAGGACAGCTAGGGCTACACAGATAATTCTTTCCCAAAATACTGAAAAAAAAATAAACTATACACATGGAATTAATATAAATCAGGTTAGGAACATACTGCATTCTCTAGATGCAAGGTTTGGAATGAAAGTAGATAATGACATAATTCAACATTAGGGAAGACTTATATTTGTGATTATTTTTATGGAGATAATTTAAATAAAGGGAATGTTGCTTTATATTTTCCTTTTTAAGACATAAGAGTGGCTTTCTCAGGCTGCTGCCGAGGATGGAGGAAGGGCAGGTTCCAGTGCTAAATGGCCAAGGCAATTGTGGCCAAGCAGAATCTACTAGGCTGGAAGGTGGTGGTTGCAAGCTGTTAAGGCATCAACTTTTCTGGAAATTTCTACAGAAACAAGTTAAAGTATCTGGTCTTTCTCTGAAATCGGATGAACTCCAACCCTTTCGAGGGCTCTATCACTTCTGAGACCCCAGCCACATTTTTTTTTTTTTTTTTTTTTTTGGCTCACTGTGCAAGGCATGCTGCCCGACAAATCTAAGGAGAGGCCAGGCTACATTGGAATGCCTCAAGGTGTTGGTTAGGATTTCTCTACCCCATGACAAGTAAAAGCTGATAGTGGTCCCTGTCCCCTTCAAGGTTGTGTGGTTCAAGCCTACCAGAAAGTTTGCTAATCTGGAGCATCTGGCTCATGAGCTCTGGTGGAAGTACCAGGCAGTGACAGCCTCTTTGGAGGAGAAATAGAAGGAAAAGGCCACTCTATGTATTTACATATATATGTATATATATATACATATATATAATTACAGATATATTTATATATGCACAGACACCTATATTAGAATATCACTAAGCTCCCACTCTTTAGTGCACCAGGCTTTATTTCGAGATTTGTAAATACAGAAGCCCACATTTTCTAGACTTATTTGCTCTTATATTTTAGATGTGAATTGTATTCCACCTAGTTAATGTGTACCCAAGGGATTCATTTTAAAAAGTCCCTGGACTTTCCTTTTCTCAGAATATTCATGGGTCTTCAGAAACAAGATCCAGTGCTACTTCTCCAGCTTTTAAGTGAAAAAAAAAAATGGCAATCTAAGTTGCTGTTGCTTTCCAGGTTGAATTTAGCTTTTGAGTTATTTCAGTTGTCTAGTGTGTAGTTTATCTCTGGTAATAGAGGAGATAATATGGCCCCCACCTAAAGCAACCAAGTTTCAAAATAATCTGATTATAGGTTGTTATTGAATCCACTCTGGTGCAATAGAACCAAGGCAAATATTTTATCACCAGCAAAATCTCATAAACATCTAATTCTGATAGTAACTTCATCTTTATCAAAGTGCTTTCCTATTTCTGCTTTACCTTCTAAAAATGTAGGGTGTGTTGTGTTGGAATTACATCTATATGAGTATGAATAAGAGCAAATGTGTCACATGGGAACTGTTTACCTCAGAACAATTAAGCAGAGAGGTTAGTGAAAGTGATTTTAAGGAATGCTTTAAAGAAAATAGCAAGCCAAAAGAGGTACTATTCATTTCATTGTTGATTCAGTTTTGTGTGTGGTAGGGAGAATGGTAGCTGGTTTTTTTTTGTTTTTTTTTTTTGGTGGGGGCGTTCTGCTTTCCTTTTTTTTCCCTTTATTTTTTTAACATGTATGTATTAATTCAAGTTGCATCTTGATCACAGCCCTTCCTTACCCACACTTGGTCCCACCCTCCCACCCTCTGCTCCCTCTTCCTCCTTTCCTTCTCCTCCGGTGAGGAGGGACCCATACATATCAAGCCCCCTCAGTTCCTTAGTCAGGTGAGGGCTAAGAGCTTCCTCTCACATTGGAGCCCAACATGGCAGCCCAGCTAGGGTAAGGTGTTCAAGTAACAGGCAACAAAGTCCATTTACAGACCTTGCCCCCTACCCTACACCACTTGCTAAGGGATCTGTATGAAGACTAAGTTGACTAAGTTGCCTATCTTCTATATATATGGGTGGGGGAATAGGTCTGCTTTATATGTGCTTTTTTTTTCTTTTTGTACTTTTTTTTGGTGGGGGGGGTGGTTAAAGTTTGAGTCTCTGTAAGCCTCTAGGGTTCTCTTGATCTTCATGTGGTGTTCTTATCCCCTCTGGGTCTGCTATTCCTCTTCCTTCTCTTATATGCAACTCCCAGAGGTCAACCTAATGTTTGGTTGTGTATCTCAGCATCTGTTTTAATCCACTGCTGGGTGGAGTTTTGAGAATTTCTCATATTTTTGAGATATTCTCATTGTTACCTCCTTTAGGTGATTTTATCACATAACCTTTGTCTTTGCATATCTTCATGTTTTTTTTTCCACTTCCATTATTTTGTACTCACTTTCCATCTTACTCCAATCAGGAAACTATTGAAACAGAGACATCAGATTCTTTTCCATCAAGGCCTGAAAGAACTGTCAGAATTATAGGTATTTTCCAGATGGATCCTCAAATGTTATTGAAATGTTACTGGTTCATAGAATACCAGAATTACTCCTCTCTCTCTCTCTCTCTCTCTCTCTCTCTCATTTCTTTTTTCACTAATAACAAAGCCTGGATGGAGCTGCTATTTGATTTTGTAGGATTGGATAACACTGGCAACACCTGCTTATACAGAGATTGGAATAATGATTGCTTTGAAAGAGATGGTTGTGTGAAAACAGCTTTGTAAAAACAAATGTATACCAGAACTTTCATGAAAGATTCAACTGGGTGCTCTCAGGGTCTTCATGATGTGAGAACTTGCTGATTGGTTTCATGTGGAGTGTGTGTTAACCCCAGGTACTCTCCTTCCCTATGTGGAAAGGGATAATTAGGTCAGCTGGGAAGCCAACAACACACATTCATCAGATGAAAGGGAGCACCTCAGAGTATTCAAGATTATGTTCTGGACATACACTTAGCCCAGAGAATTCTAGGTTCTGTTTTTTGAACTTGGTAGGTGAGACTGAAATTTTATTCTCCACGACCAAAAAAGACTTCCAAATGTATCATGATAATTTTATTTTAAAATCTAAGTGTTGTAGGAAGGTCTAGTACATTGTTTCTCAGAAGCTCATTTAAGTGCTCAGAGATCTGGTTACTGCCCCTTCTGAGGCACTCTCTGATTGATTAATAAAAGTCACTGATGGCCAATTAGCTGGGGGCAGGCAGAGTATAGGAAGGTGGGACTTGCTGGAATGAAGAATGGAACCTTTGGCTTTATGCAGAGGAAGCTCTTTCTGTCAGGAGTCAGGAAAGCAGACAGAAGTATCTGAGAGCTCTGGAAGGTACAGCAAGCCACATGGCTGGTTGGGATTAGATGGTCTGGGATTAATTTAGGTGAGATAGTTGAGAGTCTGCCCAGCTAAGGGTTAAGCATTGAAATATTAAAAGGTCTTGGTGTATTTAATTATTGGGGAAAAAGGCAGCCGCAGGTTTCAGGTTGAAAGGCCTACAGTGCTCTAGCTAAGGCAAGGCTACAGGCTTCCAGCCACAGGCCTCATGGCAGGCCCCAGGAGCTACCTTGCCAGGCTGCTGTCGGCTCTTCCATTGGCTTAATGTAACCGGTAATAGTTATTAATAAGTATATTAGTTAACAGAATTTAGGTTGCAGGTGGTGAAGGCCTCCCTTGGTCCAGGGCTATATCTCCAGGGTGGGTCAGGCTACCAGTTAAAGCAAGCTAGGCCTGCTGGAATTCTGCCAGCCTGCTGGCTGCTCCAACAGCCTAATATTACAATTTATACTTATTAATAAGTAAAATTGATAACTAAGTTTCAGTTTCATCTAAGTCATGGGAATAGATATTATTTTATCATTTTAAACCAGCATATATTATCATAGTTTTACCCAAAATATGTTGAGATTTGCTGAAAATCTTCTACTATGGGTAGATTTTTTTAACCTGTGAACTTATAAATAATGAGCTGGATATTGAAGGGAGACATATTGTATTCTAGATGGTCTTCCCCACTCTTTAGCCATTTTAATCCATGTACATGATAGCTGGCTTGGTCCCTCTGTTTAGTCAGATCCCTCTGTTTTATTTATGGTGTCCATTGAATGTTAACAGAATTCACTCTCCTTGGTCTTTACCTGGAAATTCTATAAACATGAATTTATAAGGCTTATCTCATTTGTTTCTCACACTTTAGAGGACTATAAACTGTCTGGAACGCAACTGACTTTTTAATATTGTTTCCTGAAATTAATCTGTTAAAGTATTTTAGTTACTAAAGTGAGCCAGATTTCTGTTCTTTACCTTGAACAGAGATAGAATTTATACTCAAAGGTTTTCATTGTTTTTCAATGTTGACCTTTAGCATTTTGCAAAATTAAGAACTATGACATTTTTTTCTTACTTTATCAATATTTAATTGTTTTCTGTTCTAACACATTTATGTATGATGCATTTAATCTGGGTGAAAATGATGGCTCAGCCCTTAAGTTAACAAGAACTTTTTCAGAAGTATTATAATCACTATTAATTATTATTGATGTTGTTGTAATGACACACCATTCATCTCATTAATGCCTATCAGAAAATTAGGTGTCATAATTGACACCTTCTATCTTTCATCATCATAACTCATTTGTTACCTAGGTTAGCCAATTTCTGTCATACAGTTTTCTGTGCTATAATCACTCCTCTCAATATTCCAGGCAAAAATCTGCTATCACAGGTATTTTGGAGTTATTTCAATAGGTAATTGGCTTTTTCTCATCTATATGGGTTTAACCTACCAATTGTTATTCAGGCTTTGATCAATAGTTTAGTGGTAGGACAGACTGATCATTATGAACACCTTACTGTAAATATGTTCTGACTATGATATTCTTAGGGAAAGATTAAAATTTACAAGCAGAAGTATTTTAAAATTTTAGTTAATCATTCAACTTCTAATATGCAAAAAGTTGTTTAGTGATATGCACCCCCTATTAACACAGTCCACAACTACAAAGTTAGCATTAATTCACGATTATTTGACATAGATATACATATATGTATATATACTTACACATATATAAATAGCTTATAAACTGCACTCTTACTTTTAATTCCAGGATTTAATTTTTGTTCTTCTAATAGCAGTTAAATTAATTGTTCTAAACACGGCAATAAACATAAATATGTTATTAATTACCAAATTTAATATTACCTTTTTAAAATTATTGATATGTATATGTAAAATATTTAAATAAAATTATTATTGCTACTTCACCAGGCAAAATGCTTTACATTTAAAGCTAATCATCTCAATTTGTACTTGAGTTTACCAAGAGAGCAAGTAGTATAAGTTTTAAATGTGGCATCTACTTGAACATAGTTAGCCTAAGTCAACTAAATTATTTTTCCTTTTTATCCTTGTACAAAATAGGAAGAAGGCGTTGTTTAATTATTGCAAGAAAAACACATGTCGTCTTTTCTAAATAATTATAGCTCATTTCTGAGCAGAATTATTACATGCTCATATTTTGTTATCTTCATGCACATTACAATACTACCTTGAGAGATGTCTAGTAGTCATTTAATTTGACATTTCTGACAGTTTTTCAAAAGTGTAGCAGATTAGGGTATAATGAGAAGGTGATGAAAAAAATCCTAACAATTTAAGACTTGTCTCCTGCTGTAAATACTATCTGGCCTTAAGAAACTTAAACACTGGAAAGAAAAAGCTACTTGGACTTGTCCAGGGTCAGTGTGGCATAAAGGAAAGAGTATCTATAATAGACAATAGATTTTTCTACATTTGCCACTTTCTAAGTATACAACATTGACATCATCAGGAAATGTACTCTGTCTTGAGTCACACACACAAGGATGCAATAAACAGTGAACAAAAGAATTTATTTAGTTTTTAATATAGCATTGCAACATTTTTCCTGCTATTTCCTCCTTTCAATACTTTCCGCATACCCCTCCCTTCTCTTCTTTAATTCCATAGCCTCCTTTTTTAAATTATTATTGCAAGCACACACACACACACACAGAGAGTCCTAATTGTATACTGGCCAGTCCATATACTGTTACTTGTATGCGTATTTTCAGTATTGATCATTTGGTGCCATATTACTAATTGTTTGCCATACTGTAGGAATTAAAGTATTCATACTAAATCACAGTAATGTTTTACTACCCAAAATTACTGTCAACTTCAGAATTTATTTTCCTGGTAAACTCATACATATTTTTTAAGCTTGTCAGTGACATACGATTCTTTTCTGGGTGATTTGAGTCTGTGAATACTCTTACGGCTAAATTCCATAGGCTATGATTTTAGGAAATACTTATTTAAGGTATTTGTTAAATGTTATAGTTATATCTTATAAATTTTGTGGACATTGTGTGTACAAAGCATTATGATACAGCCTTGTTCATTCATGAAGTTGAGGGTTGATCTTCTATTCTCACTAGACGTGAACTTTGTTATAATTAAGTTATATAAGCCTCATCTTATTGCCCATCGGTAACAGGTTGCACAAAGATACACATTCAGAGAAATCATATAAAATGGAAAAATATTGTCTTAATAAACATTGAACATGCTTCTAGTAAATATTGCTAGAATAATACCAGGTGCACTAGAAAACATGATATTTACCTGATTAACAATCTAGAGTTTCCTGATTTTTTTTTTCCTTCTGAATAAAATTGTGAGTTATTTTGTTTTGGTTTGTCAATGTGTTGTGAAATAATACTTAGCCTTCTTGGTATATTATGAATTGTGCTCAATGTAGGTGTAACTATATGACTTGTCTTGCTTCTGATTGATTGAATGAATGAATGGATGGATGGATGGATGGATGGATGGATGGATGGATGAATATGCCCTATTTTGCACATTTAAAGTTGGCAAATGTGGCTATGTTAAGCATCTTTTTTCACTGAGATGAAAGGAGAGCTAACGTTATTGAAACTAATCTATACTCATGCATTACTGACATCTCTCCTGTTGGTGGTATCATTTTTCATTGGTAAATGGATTTACTGACTCTTTCTCTAAGAATCTTAGCTTTCCTATTTCTGCTTTACCTTCTAAAAATATAAGGTGTGTTGCAATCTGAATTAACTACCTGTAGAATCTATTAATTTATATATTAGATTCATACTCATATAGATGTAATTCCAACACAACACACCCGCCAAGTCAAATTATGCATATTTTCCCATTAATCATGTTATGTCAATTTGAAAAAGAAAATTCCATTCTGAATATAAGTGACTCATGCAATTATAGCTACCTTTTCTCTGATTAAGCTAATAGGGTATACACACATATAATTTTACAGATATTTTGTCGTTCTGGGTCTGAGGTACCTAGCTTAGGAGGATTTTATTCCTAGTTACACCCATTTACCTGTGAATCTCATGATTTCATTTTTTTAAACAGTCAAGTTATATCCCATTGTGAAAATGTATCACATTTTCTTTATCACAATTTTGTAAATATACTTACTTTTGTTTGTAAGTGCAGACTTTCTTCCTCAAGTGTGTTTGCTTATGATGCTCTCCAATGTCTTTGTTGATGTACCTGCCCTGATGCCTTTACAGTTGTCACTGATTCTGAAGATCCATGCACTTGATCCCTGCTGTGTCCTTTATAAACATCTAGAAAGGCATTTCTTGATGGCTGGATAATCTGTGCACAATAGTTCTGTGACTGAATTGGTTCAAAGTGCAATTCTATGCATCCCTGGATGCCTTTATGTGCTCCCTAGTACCATGCTCTGATTTAGAGTGACATACTCTAAAATAGTTTATAATGTTGGTCACCAGTTCCTCTGTACATACCTTACAGTTACCAACAACTCTATATAGTAGAGTACATATTTCAACATTGGTCTTTTCTAGTAACTACTATTACACTTTTCTTATTTTACAATACGTTCAGGAATTCTGTGTAAATAATAAACGTATTTCCTAGCCTCAAATATCTGTTGATTTAAAATACAGCAATTGGAAAAAGTTAACAAAAATTAATATTCTTTTTAAGGCTCTCTTTCTTCTGTCTGTAATAATTATACATAGTTTTGCTATGTTTATATTTTATAATATACTTATTTTAGTCTTAACTCAAATTATCTCATCTAGGAAAATTTAATGGTAAATTTTCCTTTTCATCCATTTTCCATAGCCATAGAATTCATATTCCTATTGAAATGTACTTAGAAAATAATTTAAATTGTCATGATAAATCATAAGCAGCATAAAACTCAGAAGAGCAGACTATAATTATACAATAATTGATGTATTTCTTTTCAGCAAAAGTATTTGTACATTAGTGTTCTCCCTAGCAAAATTGCAGTAAGACCTAAGGATACATATAATATTGCTTATGAATTTGATCTCAAGTAAACAATGAATGAAAAGAATCAGAAAAATTATATTGAATAATTCTGCAGACTAAAGATAACACATGCTTACAAATAACTGTCTATCATTTTCCTGACTGAATTGTAAAAAGCTCTGATCACTGAAGTATATTGATTGAACATACCTTACTTAATCCCTTACTTAATCATTAAACAGTTTTAAATTCACAGTTTTTATTTATTTTTATTTATTGTCTGCTTCCTAGGTTATCTTTGATTCACAGAAGGCAGAGTTTTATAAATCAATAATTTTCAATAATACTTTGGATTTTTCTTAACATTTATAGTTTCAAAATTAACAAATATAGTAAATCTTACACAATATATATTCAAACTTCAAATATGTCAAGATTTTATTAATAAAGTACATATTTACAATTCAGTGATGATAACAAATTGATTAATTCAAAATATTTTCCAGGATTGTCACACTTTTCTACTGACACAACAGAAGAAATGTGCAGAAGAGTTTTGAAATACAATGTGGTGCAGATCTTGACTGGACTCTGCACCTAAGTTACTTTGAAATAACTTACTTTAATGTTAAATTCATGTTTCATTTATTAGCTAGAATATGGTATCAAAAAGGTTGGGATGAACAATACTCCATCTGTGTCTCTGACTTCCTTGTTAAACTGAGCATTTTTTTTTTGTGGGGGGGGGTGTCTCCATAAAGTAACTGACCACTGATTGATACCCTGAGCTAAAATCATGAACTAGGAACTGGAAAGATTGCCCAGTGATTAAGAGTACTTACTGCAGAGAACAGGATTTTGGATTCTAAAGATCTTGTCTAGCAGTTCACAAACACCTGTAACTTTAGTTCCATTATATATGGCATCTGCTTGTCCCTGTGGCACTGCACACACACACACACACACACACACACACACACAAACATACCCACACATCACACATAAACACAAAAACACACACCACATACACACAAAAACACACACACTACACACACACACACCCACACACACACCCACTCACACACAAACACACACAACTACACACACACCATTTGCATATTTTAGAGATTTAGATTTCGTTTATAGATTTTCGCACTTAGTGTCGTTCATAAATTCAGAATATTAGTAAAATTTGTCTTGCAATGACAAAAAAGTTACATAGAATCAAAATAAATGATAATTCCTCCTACTGTTTGCATTTCATTCTTGGTGAGTTTCTATGAGACTTTCCTTGCTGATATTTTATCAAACATTATATTTCTTGATACTTCAATTTAATTTATTTTAATTTTTATCCTTCTCAGGTCTCTGATGTAGTTGATGACTAAATAGTTATAGCCTCATAGTTAAATTTTTAGTTGTTCAGGAATTAAGAGAGTGTTCAGGATCTAAGAAGATGATTTTAAGTTGGTGGTGCAAGTTAGGATGGAAACTGAGTTGGGAATGCATGCTATGCCTTATAATTCTCATAATTGTGGCCTAATTATTCTTTTTGTTTTATATTGTATTTGTTGTTATAAGAGAAAGGGTCATTTGTTGTACTGAAAGGGGGAGATGTTGGAGGAAAAGATATACTTTAAACTTAAAAAAAAAAGAAAGCGGATGTGGGGGTGTGAGAAGGAAGAGTGTGGGAGGGTGGGACCAGAGAGGGGAGTAGGGAGGGGATTGTGATTGAGATGTAACTTGAAGTAATAAAAAAAAATAAATTTTATTTAAAAAATTTCTTTTCATTTTATCATTGTTTGAAAATCTCATCATGAAAACTGACTACAAGTTTTAAGAGATTAATATTATTTCATTATTTACAGTTGCAAATAAATTATACCTGTAAGTGCTATTGTGTGCTGAGCACATTTGATGCAATGTTCTCTTATCTGTAATTTGAAGTACATCTTTATCAGTATAATTAATCTCTCTGTCTAGTCTTTTTTTTCAATCAAAATTACTTTATATTATTATGACCACTACTGTTATGTTGACTAGCAGAGATCCTAACATTCTATGATGTTGGTACTAGAGATTAAACACGGTAAGTCAATCTTAACAAATAAGCATTTTACCCACTGAGATATATTGCCAATCCCATTTTCATCTATTTTTAAGGGCATATACAGCTCATTTATATTTAATATAATTCTTCATGTGTTATAACTTATTTCTATTCTTTTGAATTTTATTGTTGGCTTTTGAACTGATTTTCTATGGATATTAGAACATTTTTAGAGTTACAATTTAAAATATTTATTCATTTTATGTGCATGAATGTTTTGACTCTATGTATATGTACCATATTTGTTCCCAGGGGTGAGGAAGGCCAAAAGAGACTGTCAGATCCCTTGAAACTGGAGTTACAACCTGCTGAGAGCCACATGTTTGTGACAGAAAGAGACCTGAGTCCTCTTTGAAAGCAGCAATTATTATTTGCTAAGCCATCTCTTTAGACCTCCAGCATAAGATTTTGATTTGTATTTAGTGATTTGAAATCAGATGAGTTCAGTGAACTTCTATTGGAGATTAAATTAAGCAGCTTATAAGTAACAGAAATTTCTGCCAGTTGTAGAAACTAAGAATTTCAAATTAAAGGGATGGACAGATTTGGTTTCTGTTAAGGGCCTGCTTCTTATATTCTCGCACAGTGGAAAGTGGAGGTGTTCATTCTGCAATTTCCCTTGTAAGAATGTATATTAACCACAAGATGAATATTGAGTTAATTGCCTATACTTGTCCCACTTCCTAAAATCAGCAGCAGCAAGATATGAACATATAAATTTTGAATAGTTGCAATATTGGTCACATTATGTCCCCATGTTTAATTTTCTTAGTGTTTGAATATGTATGGTTTTATATACTTACATTTTACCACAGTTTACCAGAATCATGTTTTCTCAAACAATTTTAAGTTAAGTATAGAAATCTTCTCCATATTTATGCTCCCTTTGATTGAAATGATAAATAGTTCTGTAAATGTGCTTATTTGCATATTTGAGAGTATGGATTTTCAATACTGATGATTTTGTATTGTAAGATTTTTATTACTTGTTATTTTATAAACCATTATATATACCAGTTTCTGGTGTTTTGTAAGTGATTATTGAAGCAATTTTTGTTTCAAATACTTTAAAATCTTTGTTTAGTTATTCATCTTTATCCTGTTGGTGTTCATAATTATTTACCAATTTTTAGTCAGTTACAGTCTTTTTTTTTCTTGATATAAGTTATTTTATAAAATGCACCTTATATGATTTGAGCAGTGTGCCATACTACTCAAATATTCACATGGGACACATGATTTCACAAGACTCTGCTAACACTATAGCAAAGTAGTTATGTTATCATTGACTTATGGAAGTGAGAGTTCTGACTCTCCTGATGTAACTTCTCTAACACTTCAAACAAATGGATGTAAGGGACAACTATTGTTCAGAGACAATAGAAGTCAAACTTTGCATTGTTGTCCTCACGAACACCAAGAATATTGTCATCAATCCCATGTAGGAATGAAAGTCATTGATCTATCACTGAAGTTTTCCTAATGAAGGAAGGGAGTAATAGAATCTAACATTAGTGATGTCTCTTCAAAACAAATAGAAGATATTATATAGGCACACACACTGTGATAATTTGAAAATAGACAGCATAGCCACATATGTTTGAATACTGTGATGATTTGAAAATAGATGGCATAGCCTCATATGTTTGAATTCTTGCTCTTCAGTTGATGGAACTGTTTGAAAAGGATTAAGAGGTGTGGCCTTCTTGGTGGAATTATATCACTGAGGGAGGCTTTGAGTTTGCAGGAACCAATGCTATTCCCAGTTAACTCTCTCTGTCTTATGATTATCTCTCAAGATGTAGCTTTTTGCTCTAGCCCCATGCCTGCTTGCCTGCTGCCCCTTATCATGATGGTCATGAACTCTAACCTTCCCAAACTGCCTCAAATAAACTCATTTTTCCTATAAATTTTCTTTGTCATGGTGTATTATCACAATTGATAGGTGAATATAATATACTTATAAATGTGATTATGGAAACTGATAATTTCCTAATTTTGCAGTCAGCAATCTAGAAATCCAGAAAAAAAAAAAAAAAAGAAATACCCATCCTGAATCTAATACCCGAGGAATGAAACGTAAGACTGACATCATGAGTAGGCAGTCTCAAGTTGTACCTAAGGTAGATGCCTTAGTTCAAGTGTGTAGGGCAAAATCAACAGTATCAGAAATAAGGTCAATGACAACAGCAACATATGTCAATTTGTCACTGATAGAAAGCACAGAAACAGGAGTTGATTCTTACACTTGGGAGAATAAGCATTTTCACTCTGACTGCACTTTCCACAGATTAGATGAGACAATTCCACAACTTCTCTCAGTCTATTGCTTCTACTGTTAATCTCATCCCAGGTTACTTTCCGAGACAAGTTTGACCAACTGAGCAGTCAGTGGCTTTGCTAGTTTGATGTATAAAATTACCACCATAAGAACTTCTAATGTGATATGACATGGGTGTAATTCTATTATCTCAAGTTTGATTCCAAAAATTTTTCCTGGCCATTGGTAGTCATTTTCTGTTCTATGGTCTGCCCCTTTCCTATAGCTTTTCTTGACATTACAACTATCTCCTAATTTACTGAGAGTATTTGTTGTTTTTATTCTATTTCTGAGTCAGTTGACATATAAACACATGGTATGCTTCTGGGCTGGCATGTTATTTTACCTTTATCCTCTTTTATTTAATATATTAAATATAGAACTACCCAATAATAAAATTAAATTGTACTTTGTAGACTCATTTAAAAATAATTTTATGTATGAAATTATGGTCTCCCTATTGAAAAATCTTCTTTTTCCTCATTTTTTTTTCCTGTAAGGTATAGGAAAGGATTTTGAAATCAACTGTTTGAAGGTTGTTCTGCTTACATGTAAAAGCCATTCAAAGAGTCGACCTTATGGGAACAGAAATGATACAGGCAATACTGTTTCAAGCCTTAAGGGGGATATGTTTCTATGCTTTCATTTACTGCCGTGAAATAAATGAAAATGTTTCAAGCATCATTTTTTCCTAGATATACTCAGACTTTTTGGAATGCTTCTATATATTTTTTTTTGTGTTAGCTGCTGTTTTGTCTGTGGCACTGATGAGTAATTTAAAAAGCAGTGGAATGTAGCCGTCAACTGCATTCCTTATCTAAGCCTGAAGATTTAGTACTTCACAAACATTTTCCACTCACACCCACTATGGTTTAAATTAGGATCCTTCATTGTCTTTCTGGAGGATGTAATCATATTGCACTTTTAAAATGCAACATTTGGAAAAGTAGCACCTAGCAGTTTTGGACATATGAAAAGGTTTAAAATGCAATCTGTGGTTTATTGTGAAGTGGCCATTTTAATCTCAAATGAATCTTCATATTTCATAGGACCATAAAATCAAGAGTTTATAGGATACCTAGTTAAAATTTAATAAGCATGGGGTACTCCCCTTTTCTGAAGAGAAAGGGAGATAGGAGGAAGAGGGTGGAAGGGTAGGACCAGGAGGAGGGGAGGGAGGGGATTATGATCAGAATGTAAAGTGAATAAATAAATAAGCATATAAAAATTTAATAAGCATTGATTTATCATAACCCAGTTCACTACTGTAGAAATATCAACCATTAGTATTTCTCAAAGTTCCAGCATAGCAGATGATAGCCATGTAGTACAAACTACTGTTCAAATTTGTCATGAAGATGTTCCTAAAACATGATTGGTGAAAACGCTACAAGCCAGTGAAAAAGAATTTATCATATTTCTTTCAAATAAAAATATATTTCTAAAATGTGAGAAAATATTCTTGTTTGACTTTTTATATTTTGAAATTTCCTAATCACTTAATGAGAATGTACTCTAAGTTGGAAGATCATTACAATTAATATTTAAAACTTGCAAATACATGGAATAATTTTGGTGTTGAGGTAAATACCTTGCCATAGATTTGCATTGGAATGTGTGTATATTAACATATATTTATGTGTCCCTTCCTTCTGTTGTTCGAATAATATTTTCTACCCTGGCAGGAGCAGAACTGTCAGAAAAATTTTGCCTTTCATAAAGATTGAAGAGTTTACTGACTGAAGGAGAAAAGTAAAGTGTTCAATTTGAAGGATATATATATCCTAGAGGGTTTAGGAGCAAAAATAACAGTTCAATATTGCATGTGAAGTTATTCTCCAAAATTCAGATATGCAACTCTGTCCTAAATATTTGTTCACAATACCTCTCCATGGAGTTGCATGTGATCCTTTTGTTTTTCCTGAAAAAAAAATGTACATGTGATCAATAATACATTATAACAAATAGTAACTTTAAGAATGCAGCTAAAGTTACAAGGGCATTGTTTTTATTTGAATCCTTAATAGTACTATACACTCATAGGTAACATAATTTTCATCCTAATATGACTTTGTGGAAATGCCTTATCAAGTGTAAATGCTGTTGTGCCTCTGCATTTGCACACCACGAAGTCATTAGGCAAACACAAGGCTGTAATCTCTCACATCCTTTACTTCAAGAAGTTCTACACTCTCTCTTTCAAGGCTCTCACCTAAGGACAAGGCTGGCTTGTGTCAGAATATACCAAAAATGATGCTTATTTTATAATTTCAACAAATATACTCTAGAAAGCAGTGATGATTCTGCTCTCCATGGCATATTGAATAAACAAAGGTGGTTTGGTTATCTTTTGGATTTGGATGAGACTTTTGTGGCCAATAAATCATATCTTGCAGGCCACTGTGTTACTATCTTATGGTGTAAGGAACAGTGCAGCATTTTAAGACCCATTCTTTTCTATTATAGGCCTTGGCTTATAAACAATCTTGAATACAGTGGTTATGCATTTTAATATTGAAACATTTCATGAATAGAGGTATTCTGATAAGATAAAGAGAGAGAGGTTCCTGTTAGTACAAAACACTTAATTTCTCTGAAAAGTCTCTACCCTGGTCAAGTAGCATAATACTACTGCATGGAAAGAAACTCAGATACAAAGTAATTGCTATCAACTATCATTTTTTTGTAACTATCCAACTAACCTTATGTATAACATTAGAAAGTAGCTTTCATTATAGCAGACTGTTCTTTCTTTTTAATTGCTTCCATTTTTCTTGAAGTCATTAATATTCAAAAATTCAATCATTGCACTCACTTCATTTCCTCTTTGAGATTCTTAGATGAAAGACTTCATAAAGCTATAAAACACAAAGAATTATTTCCATATTAGGATAGTTTTTAAAACAGGATTTGGAGAGCTGGCTTTAGACAGAATAATCCTGGCCTCTTTGATATCCAACAGCTTAAAAATTACTTCAGAGAAAATGTTCTTAAATGTTCTTAGGATAGAGGCCTTTTGTCTCCTCTGATAATTGTTCAAATGTCCACATTTTACTCTAGGTTTTGTCCCCTAGAGATTTCTTTTTTATTGTAATCACATGCAATTTTCTGAATACTAAAAATATGCTTTAAATTTGGGGATTTATTTCAGTAACACTGGCCTTTTTTTTTCTTCAGAGGGTGGTGTTGAAAGCACTATTTTGCATTTGTCTTTTACACATATTTTGTTCCTTGAACCTCTGCAATTTAAAGTACTTCAGTTCTGTCTTTACAGTGATAGTCATTCACTTATTTGTAAGTTCTGGAAAATGTATTCTAGGTGTATTTTAAAATTAAAATGCATATGTAGAGATGAATACTATCATGCTTTTCAGATATTCTGAATTAAATCAACTATAAGTACTATGCACACACTTCACCAGCTAACATATTATCATCATTTTATACAATGGCCTCTATCCCCTATCTTTGATTATATCTAAGATCCCTTTTACACAATCTACTGACATATCAAAAATATATTAGGCCTATTTTTGATAAAATACATGAGATTAAACAATTTAAAAAGAGGAAATTTTATTAAAGGTTTCAGAGCTGTTCATCCAAAGCCACTTATACACATCACTTTGAGCACTTTGAGACCAGGAGGCATCTTACATCATTGTGGGAAGTCGATGCTGGAGCAGGTATCTTTACAGTTCAGGGGCTGGAACTAAAAAGAAATGGTATGGGGGAGACTACTCTGCCTTCTAATACCACAGAGCCAGGGACCTAACTCTTTCCATAATATCTTAACTACTACAGGATGTTGCCTTCAATCATGTCATAATCTGGTGACTAAGCTCATAAGAGCTTATGAGCCTCTTAGGAACATTGAGGATGAAAACCACAACACTGTTATCCTTTGACATTCTTTATGTTTACAAGCTAGCATTTGAAAATGTTCTCAGATTGTTTTTGACATTCTGTACAATCATTGGGTCCTTTTTAGAAGGTATAATTTCTTGTTATGATCTTTTCCTTCCATTGTTTCAGTAAAAACTCAACACTTCTATTCATATATATGCTTGTTTGAAGACTGTTCTGGTCTCACATGCCTTGATGATGAAGTCAGAATTTGTAATTAGTATCAGTGTAAAAGTTGCTTCAAGTATTACTCCAAGAATGTGGAATCCAAATGGGTACATGGAAATCTCAGAAAATGCTAGTTAGCATTCCTGCTATCCACATTATGCTTTATTTCCTTCTGTGTTGTTAAAATGGGATCCTATTCTGCACAATGGTGATATAGAAGATCCAAAAGAAAATAAATTAATATTTTATCCTTAGTTCTTTTTTTCTGGTAAGAGAATGTTGATTTTAGCATAAGGTCTGTATTAGTTACTATAATTAGCTCTGATGAAATCCATAATTGGGCTTATGGAACTAGAGGGTTAAAATCCATGGCAGGAGTAGATGGGAAGTCACATCTTGATCTGTAAGGAAGCAGCAGAAAAAGAGAATTAACTGAGAATGGCACTCTGTTTTGAAATCTCAAAGCCCAACCTCAGAGACCTACCCCATCCAACACCCCAGACCACCTTTAACAAGGCCACACATCTTAATTCTTCCCAAACATTTCCAACAACTGGGGACCAAATATTCAAACACAGGAGCCAATGAAGAACATTGTCATACAAACCACTACATTCCACTCTCTGGCTCCATAAATTTGTAACCGTATTATACTGCAAAATGCATTTAGTACAATTTCAATCATACAATAGTCTGAAGTCCAAAATCTCTGAGACTCACAGCAATTTATTAACTGTAACACCCAGTCTAAAAAAAAAAAATCAAATGCTACAAACATGTAATGGCATAAAATATCTATTACTACTCCAAAGAAGAGCAATCAAGGTATATTGAGGAAAACTAGACCAAAGCTAGACTAAAAGCACCCAGAGATAATTTCAAATCCTACAGCCCCATATCTGAGGTCAAAGGGCTTAGAGGACTTTGCATGGCAAGGTTTGCTGCCTGCAAGGTACTTGCTCTCAAAGATTGGAATGGGATTCATATATTACATTTCTGGTAATGTCTCTTTACCTCTCCAAAATAGTGCAGGATAAGACATACACATTTAGTTAACAATTTTAAACTCAAAATTAGAAATTCCCACCTAAATGTAGTATTTCTAGTTTGTCTATATTTCCTATAGTGTCTTTTCATCATAAACCTAAATTTGTGGTTGTGTGTACATTCTTGCCTATGCTCATTTTTCATGTGTTAATGCATGCATTTATGTGTGTGTGTGTTTGTGTGTGCATGGATATCTACAAACAACTCAGGCTAATCCCAAAGGTAGTTGCTCTCTACAAACTGATGGTAAGGCCCTATGTAGAAGGCAATACTCACAAAGCTCAATGAATATAGAGAAATCAAACAGGTGCCTATTTAGATCCTTTGCCTCTACTAATTAATGTTATGGGTACTGGAAGATACTCTGTACTACCAAAAAAGAAAGATAATAAAGATAAATAAACCCTAGCTACAAACCCTTTGATCAAGATGTTCTAGTGCAAAATGGTACATAGCTTATGGGAACAACCAACCAATATCTGATTGTATTTAAGGGATACCCCATGAGTTGGAAACCATGCCTGACACTCCTTGGGGCCAAGGGCCTGATAACAGACCCAGAAATCTAGGGGGAAAACAAATATTACTGTTGTACTAAAGGAACATATCAAAAAATGATTCCTATTCCCATTTTTATGTACCCATAGATAAGTGCCTTAATCAGCCTTTATGGAAACGTGTTCTCTTACAGTAGATAGGAATAAACACAGAGAAACATAGCTGGACAATGTACAGAGAGAGAGAGAGAGACAAACCTGGGAATACTCAGTCCTAAATGTGAGGCCTCCATCAAATCTCTTCCCTCAAGGCCCAGGGAACCCTGGGGAAGAGGAGGCAGAATGAGTGCAAGAGCCAGATGGGATGAAGGACTCAAAGCAAACAAGACTTTTGAAACAATGCTCATGTGGAAGCATGGTAACTCTGGAAATATGGATAGGGCCTTCATGAGTTTTCACAAGATGGTGTCCCTGGAGCTGAGAGGAGAAGTGGACATATGTCCCCATCCTTAACCAGACCCTAGTTTCAATTATTAAACCCTTGCAAATGAAAACAATATTTTTTTCAAGAGAGTCCATTGAGTAAAAAAATACTCTCAGGATAGGCCCCATACCCAGCAGTAGAGAGCCAACAGAGAACAAATGAATGGCATCTTTTCAGATTCTTTGTCTCACAAAGTTTTCTCAGGAACTTGTTTTTAACCTTATAGAACACTTGCACATATGGCATGGCTTCATTTTGTGTTTTTATGAGATTCCTGTATATATATGTGTGTGTGTGTGTGAATAGTATCTCTGTATGCTTATGCATTCCTTGTGCTTTTTCTTTGGCTTTGTTTCTTCTGTTTCCTCCCCCCCCATTCTGATGTTTTTGTTGTTGTTGCTGTAACAACATATTTTATTATTATTCTTTAGGTGCTTGTTTGTTTTCTAACAAGACACCAAAAGAATGTTAATTTTTATAAGAGGAAGGTTGTGAAGATTTTGGAAGTGTAGGCGGAGGGAAAATCATAATCAGAATATATTCTATGAAAAATATACCTTTAACGAAATAAAAATTGAATAAAATTTTAAATAAATACATAAAATAATAAAAGAAAAAACACAGTCTTTTTAAAATTAAAAAGAATGGAATATATATATAGAACTGACAAGTAAACTGTAATCTCCAAAAGGTTCCATTAAACTCTCTTTGCTCTAAGTCAAACAGAGATAATATGCAAACTGGCATTTGTTCATCTCTAGTAACAAGAAAGCCATAATGACACACCTTTCCTCACACAAGGGGTGGCAAACTAAGAATGGCCTTCCAAGAGTCATGAAATTAGGAGTTATGTGATAACAGCCAGTTTCCTACATGAGATTGGATTGTTCTATGACTTGTATGAATGAAAGAAAGCAACAGTTGGCGGGGAGTGTTTTGCCAAATCATGTACTTACAGTAGCATTCTCTCACAGAACCAGAGGACCATAATTTCTTCACCATCTGGCTAGAATAGGGATCCTTGATGTTCGGGTGCTAAAAACTATAAACAAGTCTATTGGGAATCAGCTTAAAGGAGTGAAGGCACTCCTTTTATTTGCTTTCTCCTTGAGGATATAATAAGGACAGGTATACACACAAAGTTCAGAATCTAAAAATGAATTACTTAATTTGTATCAAGATGTGAATGTCAGAAATTCCTTGGTAAAATAGTTAATGAGAAACACTGGAATTCTCAGAATGCCAGAAATTAATGGCCGAATTGACCTATAGAAGGAAAGAGTATGATCTGTATGGCTTCAAATTGGTTGGTATTATCATCATTCATCATTTTTTTTTTGGTTTTGGTTTTTCGAGACAGGGTTTCTTTGTGTATCCTTGGCTGTCCTGGACTCACTTTGTAGACCAGGCTGGCCTCGAACTCACAAAGATCCACCTGCCTCTGCCTCCCAAGTGCTGGGATTAAAGGCGTGCGCCACCACCGCCCTGCTCATTCATCATTTTTTATACTTATTTATTATTATTGGGATTATTCCATTGACCATTAAATAGAACTGAGAATAAAGTTCAAGTGGCGTATGTACATTTTTTTCAGTTGGTGAATTCAAATATTAATTGTGATTTAAAGAAAGAAAATGTTTATTTTGTAATTTTTATAAATGAAATGTTGAATGAACAATTATAACTTTAAGGAGCTATAATGTAATCAAATATAAAAATTACCAGAGAAATGGGATGGAAGGGTTAGGAGGTAAAGAAAAAAAATGAAATGTGATGTTTTGGCCTTTTACTACTAATTGTCATAAACTGTTTAGGATAATTAAGAAATGCAAACTAATAGTTATGCAAGCCGGTCATTCTGTTAGGTACTAAGACTGCCTATATAGTTATTTTCTAAGCTAATCAGAAATAAAGCTGCTAAGAGACAAGCAACATCTGCTTACCCTAATAGAAGAGTTAGATAGGGCTTCTTCAAAAACCCCAAGAGATCTGTAGAATATGGCATTCAAAGATATTTTCGTAACTTTAGATTTTTTTATATCAAGACATATCAACTCCTGACAGCACCCCAAGTTGAAAATGAGCATCGAAGAATCTCCAGTGGGAGATGATTGAATTAGTCGCAAGCCTATCTCTTGGTAGGAAAAGCCCCTTGCTCCAACAGTAGACACAATGCTGTCCAAAAAGGACAAAACCTGGAAGCAGGTAAGTCGACAGCCTAGCTCTGCCAAGACAGGATAGGCAAGTCCTTCAATGTCTGTCAGAGAAACAGGGCCAAAGGACTGAAGAACAATGATGTAATGTATGGAGAGAAAATGGGAACTGTCCAGGCAGACAGAGGTATGTCATTTCTTAGTGTTGGAAGCTGCAGACCCTGTACTTCCTATAAAATCAGATATATTTATCCCTCTCAGGTCTCTGAGGTGGTTGAAGAACAGATAGCTAGAGTCTCATAATTAAATTTTGAGTTGTTTAGGAGTCAAGAGAGTGTTATAGATCTAAGAAGATACTTTTAAAATTGTGTTGCAAGTTAGTATGAATGTTGAGTCAGATATAGAAATTTAAACTCATGGAGATAGTTAGATAGTAGAATGTTAAAGTCAGGTACCAAATACATATGGACTGGACATTGGGAATGTATGCTAAGCCATATAACCCTCATAATTGTGGCCTATTTATTTCTGTTGTTTTGTATTGTATTTATTATTATAAGAGAAAGAGCCATTTGTTGGACTGAAAGGGGAAACTGTAGGGGGAAATAAGATATACCTTAAACTTAAAAAAAAAGGGAAGAAGATGGGAATTGAGGGTGGGAAGGTGGGACTGGAGGGGGGAATAGGGAGGGGACTGCAATTGAGATGTAACTTGAAGAAATAAAAAAATAAAGGAAAAAAATTATCAGTCATTCTAAAGATTTAGAAATGCTTTATCTGGAGCTGACCTAAAAGGTAGCTATTTTTATATTCCACATCTAGTGCAAATGATTAACAGAGGACTATTGTATGGGGATGAACTTCTACAAATATATTTTAACTTTATGAAGAGCTCTTTTAAAAAGTACTGTAATGTGCTTTACCCACACAGAGGAAAATGCATATTTCTATTCTTAGATGAATGTTTTATAAAGGTTCTCTGTGTTTTTCTTTGTTGGAACATCTTGCAGTGGCTCTGTTCCAAATCAACTATGGTTTGATGCTCAAGTAAGTATAATATATCATATGCCAGTTATAAATTTCATTTTGATTTTTAAAATTAGTTGATATTTTAAAGTACATATTATAAAAAGAAACATATCAGACATGAACCATTTATCAGACAATATGTTATTATGATATCAAAAAGGTGATTGGGTGTCTCTTCATATTCCTTATTTCCTAAGGGAACTCCTGATTGCTCAAAGAGTATTTACCCTTTCTAAGGTCCATGTACATTAGGAGTAACTAAGCTCCTTAGCCCTAGAAGAAACACACCTATTTTAAAAGTTTTTTTTTCATTTATAGTGGGATGTTATTAAATTTTGGTAAGTAAAATATCTTCTGGGAACATGTGAGAAAATGTTCTTCTACTTGAGAAAACCACTGCAGGACAAGGAATGTATATTTGTAGTATGTTAGTTGCTTACTTTGCCTGAGGCCCTGGACTAAATAACTCAATATTAAGAAATGAATACACACACACACATGGGGGGAGAGAGAGAGAGAGAGACAGAGAGACAGAGAGAAACAGAGAGAGAGAAAGATTCATATAAAAAAGCAAAAATATAAAAAATAAATAACTTACCACTCCTTCTTACCTTAAAAAATAAATCTGAAAAAGTTTTAAATGTTTTAAATGTTGTGGAAGAATGCCAAGCATTAAACCAATACATAGTATGACCAGTGGAAGACATTTAGAGGCCTATGAACCATACTTGACTTTTAAAATATTTGTTAGGTAATATGGTATTTTACTATAGAAAGTTTAAATGATTTGGGCTGTATGTTGCTCCCAGTTAATGATTGTCACACACACACACACACACACACACACACACACACACACACACGACAACTGTAACCGAACTTTTAAGTTATTATTTAACACTTATTTATTTATTACTAAATTCACTTATAACAAACACCAACAATTTCTTAACTATTAATCCTATAAAATCCTACAACCCCTTTAACCTATCCACTAAACCTATTGATAATCATAACAACTACTTTCATAACCTTTTAGAATGATACAGTCTCTGGGGCAGGTCCTCAGTCGTCAGGAACACAGTCTTTGTTGTAGATTCTTTAATGCACTTAGCAGTCCTTCTTCTGGATCTCTCAGATGCAGGTTCATCAGGGTCGTTGGTTACTGCAGTCTCACCTTAAATAAGGCTTCATGCTTTCTTCTCTGTGGGAGACCCCAGCCTTCTGCAGGCCAACTTACTTCTTTTGAATCAGGAACTCAGCTGCTCTGCCTCAGTCCTTAAAGCCAGGCACCATTTCCTTTAGGCCACTGTTTGGACAGATCAAACCCCTCTAGGCAAAAGCTGAGCCACAGGGTCCAGTCCTTGGCCTTTTGGTGTCTTGCTCAGGCTTTCTTTGCTCACCAGCTTCTTTCTGCTTCAGGGAGAGAGCTGGCCATCAATGGCCAGCCCTTTTTTCAGCAGGACTCTTGGAGCTCTCTAGCATCAGGGGCCTCTTCTCTTCTGGGCTCCATGCACTGTCCTCAGATAGGAGGAACTGTTTCAGCTTAATTTGGGCTCCGCCCACTTAGCAGCTGAAAACAATGTCAGGCCAGATACTTTGTTTCAAGTCTATTGAGTCTTTCCTGTTTTCCTGACTTCAAACTTGTTTTTCAGTCTATTGAGTCTTTCCTGTTTTTGTTGACTTCAAACTTGTTTTTCAGTCTATTGAGTCTTTCCTGTTTTTGTTGACTTCATGCTGATAATGCTCTTCAGGCCCGGAATTAAGAGACAGTATCAGAAACTCCTATATATTTTCTAAATCTAATTTATCTAACTACTACAGACAACTCTATGATATATTCCATGCACATTTCGCTTCTTTTATTATTTTCATTTTTAGACTATTCTGATACTTCTAAATTCATTTTTATTTTTTTTCTATGCATTTTTTCCTTTGTTTTTTATTTCTTCAAGTTACATCTCAATCACAGTCCCCTCCCTATTCCTCCTCCAGTTCCACCCTCCCACCCTCAACTCCCCATCCTCTTCCCTTTTTTTTTTCATTTAATTTAAGGTATATCTTATTTCCCCCTACAGTTTCTCCTTTCAGTCCAATAAATGGCTCTTTCTCTTATAATAATAAATACAATACAGTACAACAGAGGTAATTAGGCCACAGCTAAATGAGGGTTTTATGGCTTAACGTACATTCCCAATGACCAGTCCATATGTATTTGGTACCTGACTTTAACATTCTACTATCTAAACATCTCCATGAGTTTAAAGTTATATATCTGACTCAACATTCATACTAATTGCAACACAATTTTAAAAGTATCTTCTTAGATGAATAACACTCTCTTGACTCCTGACCAACTCAAAATTTAATTATGAGACTCTAGCTATCTGTTCTTCAACCACCTCAGAGACCTGAGAGGGATAAATATATCTGATTTTATAGGAAGTACAGGGTCTGCAGCTTCCCAAACTAAGAAATGACATACCAGTGGCTGCCTGGACAGTTCCTATTTTCTCTCCATACATTACAGCATCACTCTTCAGTCGTTTGGCCCTGCTTCCCTGACAGACATTGATTGTAGAGCAGGGGTTATGAAGGACTTACCTACCCTGTCTTGGCAGAGCTAGACTGTCGACTTACCTGCTTCCAGGTTTTGTCCTTTTTGGACAGCATTCTGTCTACAGTTGGAGCAAGGGGCTTTTCCTACCAAGAGATAGGCTTGCGACTAATTCAATCATCTCCCACTGGAGATTCTTCTATGCTCATCTTCTACTTGGAGGAGAATACGGGGTGCTGTCAGGAGTTGATATGTCTTGATATAAAAAAAATCTAAAGTTACGAAAACATCTTTGAATGCCATATTCTGCAGGTCCCTTGAGGTTTTTGAAGAGGCCCTATCTATCTCTTATATTAAGGTAAGCAGATGTTTCTTGTCTCTTAGCAGGTTTATTTCTGATTAGCTTAGCAAGTAACTATAATACTCTGTCATAGTACCTAACAGAATGACTGGCTTGCATAACCATTAGTTTGCATTTCTTAATTATCCTAAACAGTTCATGACAGTTAGTAGTAAAAGGCCGAAACATCACATTTCATTTTTTTTTCTTTACCTCCTAACCCTTCCATCCTATTTCTCTGGGGTGGGGTGTCCTTATATAACAGTCCCTCATCTCAGTTGAGAGTTTGTATGAGGGCCAAGAACCTCTTCATTCATTGGGGATCTATGAAGCAGTACCATAAGTGAAAAGTGTCTCGTTGCCTGGGAGAGAGAACTACTAAACAAATAAATCAATAAGCATACAATAGATAAAAAAGACTAAAAAATAGAAAAAAATATAACTAATATATAAAAAATAAATAAAAAATAAAAATAAGAAGACTATGTCCAAGTTCCCTTTGGTGTGTTAGTTGTAGAATTGATACCTTCTACTATATAGCTAAAATCCTACTATAAGTGAATAGATGCCATATGTGTCCTTCTGAGTCTGGGTTAGTTCACTCAGGATGAGCTTTTCTAGTTCCATCCATTTGGCTGCAAATTGCATAATTTCATTGTTTCTGATAGCTGAATAATATTCCATTGTGTAGATGTACCACAGTTTTTTAACCCATTCTTCGGTTGAGGGACTTCTGGGTTGTTTCCAGTTTCTAGCTATTACAAATAAGGCTGCTATAAACATAGATGAGGAAACTTCCTTATGATTCCATGAAGAGGTATTTGGGTGTATACCCAGAACTGGTATGGCTGGGTCCTGAGGCAGAGCTATTCCAAATTTTCTAAGATATCGCCAGACTGACCTCCATAGTGCTTGCACAAGCCTGCACTCCCACCAGCAATGGAGTAGGATACTCCTTTCTCCACACCCTCGCCAGCATGTGCTGTCATTTGAGTTTTTGATCCCAGCCATTCTGACAGGTGTGAGATGGAATCTCAGAGTCGTCTTGAGTTGCATTTCTCTGATGATTAAGGATGTTGAGCATTTCTTCAAGTGTCTCTCAGCCATTAGGGATTCCTCCTTTGTGAATTCTCTATTTAGCTCTGTCTCCCATTTTTTGATTGGGTTATTTGTTTTCTTGGCATTTAATTTCTTGAGTTCTTTGTAGAATTGGGATATTAGCCCTCTGTCAGATGTGGGGTTGGTGAAGATTTTTTTCCCAGTCTGTCGGCTGCCGTTTAGTTCAAATGACAGTGTACTTTGCCTTACAGAAGCTTTTCAGTTTCATGAGGTCCCATTTATTGATTGTTGATCTCAAGTCCTGAGCTGTTGGTGTTCTGTTCAGGAAGTTGTCGCCTGTGCCAATTAGTTCGAGGGTTTCTCCTACTTTTTCTTCTAGTAGATTTAGTGTAACCGGCCTTATATTAAGGTCTTTGATCCACTTGGAATTAAGTTTTGTACAATGTGATAGGTATGGGTCTAGCTTCATTCTTTTACAAATGGACATCCAGTTGGACCAGCACCATTTGTTGAAGATGCTGTCCTTCTTCCATTGTGCCATTTTGGTTTCTTTGTCAAAAATTAGGTGGCCATAAGTGTGTGGGTCTATTTCTGGATCTTCAATTCGATTCCATTGATCTACTGGTCTGTTTCTATACCAATACCATGCTGTTTTTTTACAACTATTGCTTTGTAGTACAGCTTCAAATCTGGGATGGTGATACCTCCAGATTTTTTTTTTTTATTGTACAGGGTAGATTTAGATATTCTTGGCTTTTTTGTTATTCCATATGAAATCGAGAATAGCTCTTTCCAAGTCTATAAAAAATTGTGTTGGTATTTTGATAGGAATTGCATTGAATCTATATATTGCTTTTGGTAGGATGGCCATTTTTATTATGTTGATCCTACCTATCCATGAGCATGGGAGATCTTTCCATCTTCTAAAGGCCTCTTCCATTTCTTTCTTCAAGGGCTTGAAGTTCTTGTTGTACAGGTCCTTTACTTGCTTGGTTAGAGTTACCCCCAGGTATTTTATGTTGTTTGTGGCTATTGTGAAGGGGGTTGTTTCCCTTATTTCTTTCTCAGTATATTTGTTTGTTGTATAAAGAAGGGCTTCTGATTTTTTTGAATTAATTTTGTATCCAGCCACTTTGCTGAAGGTGTTTATCAGCTGTAAGAGTTCTCTGGTGGAATTTTTGGGGTCGCTTATGTACACTATCATATCATCTGCAAATAGGGATAATTTGACTTCTTTGTTCCCGATGTTTATTCCCTTGATGTCCTTTAGTTGTCTTATTGCTCTAGCAAGAACTTCAAGTACTATATTGAAGAGATATGGTGAAAGTGGACATCCTTGTCTTGTCCCTGAGTTTAGAGGAAATGCTTCAAGTTTCTCACCATTTATTTTGATGTTGGCCACTGGCCTGCTGTATATTGCCTTTATTATTTCTAAGTACGGCCCTTGTATGCCCGTTCTCTCCAGAACTTTTAGCATGAAGGGGTGTTGAAATTTGTCAAATACTTTTTCTGCATCTAGCGAGATTATCATGTGGTTTTTTTCTTTCATCTTGTTTATATGGTGAATGACGTTGACAGATTTTTGTATGTTGAACCATCCCTATATCCCTGGGATGAAGCCTACTTGATCATGGTGTATGATACTTTTGATGTGTTCTTGAATTCGGTTTGCTAGTATTTTATTAAGTATTTTTGCATCTATGTTCATGAGGGAGATTGTTCTGAAGTTCTCTTTTTTTGTTGGGTCTTTGTGTGGTTTAGGAATCAGGGTGATTGTGGCCTCGTAGAATGAGTTTGGCAATGTTCTTTCAGGTTCTATTTGGTGAAAGAGTTTGAAAAGTATTGGTGTTAGCTCCTCTTTGAAGGTCCGGTAGAATTCCGTGCTAAAGCCATCTGGCCCTGGGCTTTTTTTGGTTGGGAGATTTTTAATGACTGTTTATATTTCCTTAGGGGTTATAGGGCTGTTTAATCTGTTTATCTGATCTTGATTTAGCTTCGGTAGGTGGAATCTATCAAGAAAATTGTCCATTACACTTAAATTTTCAAATTTGGTGGAGTATAGATTTTTAAAGTAGGATCCAAATATTCTCTGGATTTCCTCAATGTCTGTTGTTATTTCATACTTTTCATTTCTGATTTTGTTGATTTTTGTTTTCTCCCTCTGTCTTTTAGTTAATTTGGCTAAGGGTCTGTCTATTTTGTTGATTTTCTCGAAGAACCAACTCTTGGTTTCATCGATTCTTTGTATAGTTCTTTTTGTTTCTAAGTTGTTGATTTCAGCCCTAAGTTTGATGATCTCCTGCCTTCTGCTCTTCTTGGGAGTGTTTTTTCTTTTTTTTTCACCCAGTTTAGCTGTTAATTCGCTAATATGAGCTGTCACAATTTTCTTTTTGAAGGCCCTTAGTGCTATGAACTTTCCTTGTAGCACAGCTTTCATTGTGTTCCATAGGTTTGGGTATGTTGTGTCTTCATTTTCGTTGGATTTTAAGAAGTCTTTGATTTCCTTCTTTATTTCTTCCCTGACCCAGTGGTCCTCTAGTAAAGAGTTGTTCAATTTCCATGTGAGTGTAGACTTTCTGTTGATTCTTTTGCTATTGAAGACCAGCTTTATTCCATGGTGGTCTGATAAGATACAAGGGGTTATTTCAATTTTCTTGTATCTGTTGAGGCTCTCTTTGTGTCCACCTATATGGTCGATTTTGGAGAAGGTTCCGTGAGGTGCTGAGAAGAAGGTGTATTCTTTTGTGTTTGGCTGAAATGTTCTGTAGATATCTGTTATGTTCATTTGGTTCATGATCTCTGTTAGACTCATTTTTTCTCTGTTTGGATTCTGTCTTGATGATCTGTCCATAGTTGTGAGTGGGGTGTTTAAGCCTCCCACTATTAAAGTGTTTCGATCGATGTGCGATTTAAGTTTTAGAAGCGTTTCTTTTATAAATGTAGGTGCCTTTGTATTTGGGGCATAGATGTTCAATATTGAGATGACCTCTTGGTGTATATTTCCTATAATGAGTGTGTAATGCTCTTCTCTGTCTTTTTTTTTATTAACTTCAATTGGAAGTCTATTTTGTTTGATATTAGGGTGGCTACTCCAGCTTGTTTCCTGGGTCCATTTGCTTGGAAGACCTTTTCCCAGCTCTTTACTCTGAGGTAGTGTTTATCTTCAATAGTGAGATGTGTTTCTTGTATACAGCAAAAAGATGAGTCTTGTTTACGGATCCAGTCTGTAAGTCTGTGACTATTTGTTTAATATTGATCAAAACATTAAATGTATGAAGTGAGATTTGATCACCATTGCCATCCTTTCATTCTATTTGCTCATGAATTCATTGATGTGATTATTTTAATGAAATATAAAAAGATACATTAACTCGACATTAGTTGCCATCTGTATTCCTTATTAGTGACTTTGGTGAATGAACAAAAATTTTCCAATATTCTATTTCGGCAATTAAACTAGACTCACATGCTGTGGCAAAATGAAAATATGGTTATATTCTCTGTACTATGACATAGCAGCCTAGGAAACCAGATTTCAATAGCTTAGTGTTTTTATGATCACAAACATTTATTTCTTGCTTAGTCTTTTTATCTTTTCAAAATATATTATTGATTTGGTTAGTTCTGCTCTTAGGTGCATGTTGAATTCAGATATTTTTCTCATATCTTTTTCTTGGACATTTGAAGTACATATGCTCTTCACACAGCAATCAGCAAAACCGAAGATTAAAACCAGTCTTGAATGCCTCTTCCTCACTCCCCTGTGCCATGATGCCATTGTGTATAAATTGGCTGCACAATGCTTATATATGTGCAGAGATCCTAGGTAAGTCTTATGTAGGCTCTCTGGATAGTAATTCAGTCTCTGTGAGCCTCGATGGGCCCAGGTTACTTGATCCTGTAGTCAAACCTCCATTTTTTTAATATAATATTTAATTTTCCCATACCTGCTTATTTTCTTGAAATTTGGTGAACTATTTATATAATTCATTTATTCAAAAATTATATTGTTGGGGAAGGTCTAATAACATTGCTTCTGATAGACTGATTTCAATGCTGAGATCTGGTTACTGTCCCTTTTGAGGCATTCCCTTAATTGGTTAATAAAGTCACTGACGGCCTATTAACTGTGCAGAAAGGGCATAGGAAGGTGGTTCTCACTGAGATTAAAACAGGAACCCTGCATCTTACATAGAGGATATGCTCTTTCTCCTGGAAGACATGGAAGCAGATAAACATGTTTGAGAACTCTGGAAGGTAATAACAGGCACCTGGCAAATTTGTGTTAGGTAGTCCTGGTTAACTTAGAATAGCTAATTGAGAGTCTGCCCAGCTAAGGGCTAAGCATTGAAACATTCAGCATCCTTAATCATCAGAGAAATGCAACTCAAGACGATTCTGAGATTCCATCTCACACCTATCAGAATGGCTAAGATAGAAAACTCAAATGACAGCACATGCTGGAGAGGTTGTGGAGAAAGGGGAACACTTCTCCATTGCTGGTGGGTGTGCAAACTTGTACAGACACTATGGAAGTCAGTCTGGAGATATCTTAGAAAAACTTAGAATAAGTCTACCTCAAGACCCAGCCATACCACTTCTGGGTATGCATCCAAATGATTCCTCATCAAACCACAAGGACGTTTCCTCATCTATGTTCATAGCAGCCTTATTTGTAATAGCTAGAAATTGGAAACAACTCAATTGTCCCTTAACCAAGGAATGGGTAAAAAAATCTGTGGTACATACTATGGAATACAACTCAGCCATCAGAACTAACGAAATTATGGAATTTGCAGCTGAATGGATGGAACTAGAGAAGCTCATCCTGAGTGAGCTAACCTAGACTCAAAAGGATGCACATGGCATCTATTCACTTACAATTAGATGTTAGCTATATAGTACAGGGTAACTGTACTACAACCAATGCACCAAAGGGAATATGAACACAGATTTGGTACCTGTTAATGAGACACTTTGCCCTAGTGGTGCTGCCTTGTAGGCCCCAGTGTATAAGCAGGCTCTTGGCCCCCATACGACTGCTGAACTGGGGCAGGGGACTGATATGTAGGGACACTCCACTCTGGAGGAGATAGATGGAAATGAGAAGGGGTAGAGGGTGGGAGGGAATGACTGGGAGGGGTGGAAAGAGGGCACTGTGATGGAGATGTAACCTGAAATAATAAATAAACATAAAAAGGTCTTTGTGTGTTTAATTATTGGGGAAAGGACTGCAGCAGGCTTATAGGCCATCATTCCAAGCAATCCAGGGCAAAGGGTATCCCTCCAGCTCCTGCGAATCTCTTGCCTAGCTGCTGGTAATTCTACCGGCCTTATATAACAACTTATATTGGTTAACAGAGTTAGGGTTACAGGTGGTGAAGGCCACCCTTGGTCCAGGGATTTTTCCCCAGGACAAATCAGACCTCCTGTTAAGGCAGGGCAGGCCACTAACTGATATGCTAGGTGGTCGGCTGCTCTCCCAGCTTTATCTTACACTTTATCTTAGTAAATACATTTGATAATTAAACTGAAGTTCCATTAGATCATATCTATTAACTATTAATCATAAAATACAACACATGCACAGCAATTCTCTGTACTGTTTATTTTGAATAAAAGCAAACACAGAAAACGAATACGGGCTGTATATACTATGATCTGAGGTTTTTAACTGTCAATTTTTTAAATTTATTTTTAGAAAGTCAAGTTTTTCTTTTTTTTATCTTTTTTTTCCTTTATTTTTTATTTCTTCAAGTTACATCTTAATCGCAGTCCCCTCCCTATTCCCCCTCCAGTCCCACCCTCCCACCCTCAACACCCCATCCTCTTCCTTTTTTTTTTTTCTTAAGTTTAAGGTATATCTTATTTCCCCCTACAGTTTCTCCTTTCAGTTCAACAAATGGCTCTTTCTCTTATAATAATAAATACAATACAGTACAACAGAGGTAATTAGGCCACAGCTAAATGAGGGTTATATGGCTTAACGTACATTCCCAATGACCAGTCCATATGTATTTGGTACCTGACTTTAACATTCTACTATCTAAACATCTCCATGAGTTTAAAGTTCTATATCTGACTCAACATTCATACTAATTGCAACACAATTTTAAAAGTATCTTCTTAGATGAATAACACTCTCTTGACTCCTAAACAACTCAAAATTTAATTATGAGACTTTATCTATCTGTTCTTCAATCACCTCAGAGACCTGAGAGGGATAAATATATCTGATTTTATAGGAAGTACAGGGTCTGCAGCTTCCCAAACTAAGAAATGACATACCAGTGGCTACCTGGACAGTTCCCATTTTCTCTCCATACATTACAGCATCGCTCTTCATTGATTGTAGAGCAGGGGTTATGAAGGACTTACCTACCCTGTCTTTCAAGTTTTTCTAATGTTATATTTCTTTTATTAAAATGACTGTCTCAGTGACCATGATGGCTCATGTGTAATATGAATTTTCAAGTGAATTGTCAATTTGAAGGCAGCCTTGGGCTCCATAATGAGTTGCAACCATTCTGGCTAATTAATGAGTCACTATCTAAAGCTTCATTCACAAGAACTGCACAAGTTCAAACTATAAATTACAGCTGAGAATGTCCCACCCATTGCTGAATAGTTATTGGAAGTTGATGGCAACTCAGGAGAGAACAATTTTTTTTCTTCAAGGATGTCATCCCTGATTGGCTTCCTATAATCTAATGGATGGCCTTGCATCCAGACATAATGGCAACACAAAATGGACTCAATGGGTTAAAAAAGTAATACAGGAGCTTGGTAAGAAGTGGTAGGAATGGCATGGAAGAGTGAAGCAAATGGCATAAGAGTGGATCTGATCAAAATATAATGTCTAGAGACTTGAAGCTCTCAAACAATAAATATAAAAATAAATAAAAGAACAGAAGCTTCTATTGGGTTTCTCATTTCTGCCAAAAGAACGCTTTCATAAATTAAATTTAATAGAATTGGTGCTTAGAGCAAACAATTAATGAACCAGGAAGCATCTTATAGGTTGAAAGAGTACCCCGGTAGAGATATGATAGCATACAGAGAGAGCTTGATTGGTTGTAGCTAAGAATTTGCCTTGTAAAATCATGTTTGAACACATGGAAGGTTATGGTAGCCTAAATTCTGGCTTCTATGTTTGGCTGAGATGTGGGTACATGTTATAATTCTGTACTCTAATGTTGTACTAGATTTGAAAACGAGGATACTTTTCAAACTAGTATGCAGATTAAGCCTTGAACTATAATTAATTAAAGACTTAAAGGACCTTGATGGGTTAATCTTCTTTTGTGCTAGTCCATTACCACGCCATCCTGTACCATTTCATAGGAATGATTGTAGTTAAGAATTTGCTCTTGAAGTTATTTCCATCCCTTTTTACTGGTCTTGGAATCTTTACCACATGCCCATTCTGACAAGAGAGAAGGGTCAAGGGTCCATTTATTAAGCAAGAATCTGTGAAGCATTAGCAGCTCGCATTATACCTTTGCAAAGCCTGGAAATGAAAAATAGTAAAGGAATTCTGAACTAGAAAAGGAGACATTTTTTTCCAGATAGCATCCTTTTCACAATTTCTAGCATGATCAAAAGTGAATTCGTGAACTTAGAGGCAGAAAAATCAACAAAAATATCAGTTTCATGCTACCTATAATTTCTGTCAAGATTTTTTTTCAGATGTAGTATAGATAAAAATGCATGTTTGCTATTGTAATCACTTCAGTTCAGTTAAATATAAATGCATAAGAAAAATTAGTTTTACTTAATAGCTTCAAAGCAATTCTACCGAAAATCACTATAGAATGTTTTCAAATGTTATAAAACACACATGTACACACATGCATACAAACACACAGGTACACACACTGAGGCATGCATACATGAGCACACTCAGACACACCCACACCCCCACACACACATTCACACAAACAGATATGTATGACATGCAATATCACATCATGCATACTCTCATGCACACACATGCAGACACATGCGTATACACACACACACACACACACACACACACACACACACACACACACACA
>CAJQZJ010032455.1:1253095-1271329 GCA_907164525.1 Lophiomys imhausi
ACACACACACACACACACACACACACACACACACACACACACACACACCTCCTTCCTTTCATGTCCCCTATATAAGCATTATAAAAGATGATTGGTGGTTTACTTTGGAAGTAGGCAAAATATTGCTGAATTTTGTGACAGCTCTCAAAATATCTTACTAAATATTTGAAAATGTATTGTAATATTACGCTCATGCAGATAAAATATGCTACATGTCAGAATCAACTTAGTGGGTTATGTGACATAAGTTAATAAAATTAATTGTTTTTTATTATGCAATATATGTGATTGGGTCAAGTGTCCATTTCCTAAACAAGGATCTTTGAAGTACTAGCTGCTTGTGTTATACCTCTGCAAAGCCTGGAAATTAAAAATTTCGTTTTCAATCTTAAATTCATGCCATTGAACAGAATAGGTTTTTGATATATTATTTTATTATATATGTAATTGTGTTTTGCTTACATGTATGTCTGTGCACCGTGTATATGTCTACTGCTCATGGAGGCCAAAGAGGAGTCATTGTCACTGGAACTCGATTTACAAGTGAGTGTGAGTCAACATGCAAGTGCAAGGAATCAAACCTGGGTCCTCTGCCTGAGCAGCCAGTGCTCTCGACTAGTGAGCCATCTCTTCAACTGTAACATCCTTTTTAAAATAAATATGACAGGTCAAGGTTTTTAGAATAAAATATAAACTGTACAGAGTGATATTTTTGTTAGAATTTTATAGTAATTAGTATATGACTAATTATTTAAGTTTGCTTCTAAAGTGTTCATTAAAGAACTTACTGAAAATTATTTTAAGCATAAATCTCTTAATAAAATGCAATGGTTTATCAAACATATTAGATAATACATCTAAAATTCTTGTCTATATTTTTGTCATATTAAAACCACAAATATGTTTACTGATTTTATTCATACTTCTTATTTTATCATTGTGCACATGATTAAGAATTTAATATTATTTGCCAGGCGTAGTGGCACATGCTTTTAATCCCAGCACTTGAGAAGCAGAGGCAGGAGGCTCTCTGTGAGTTCAAGATCAGCCTGTTGTACAAAGTGAGTCCAGGACAGCCAAGGCTTGGTACACAGAGAAACCTTGTCTCGAAAAAACAAAACAAACAACAACAACAACAAAAAATGAATTTAGCATTCTGAATGTTAAATTTTGGTAAATAGTAAAGTTTGGTAACCATATCCATTCATCTTTCTCCCGAGGCTGATGATTTTTAACATGTCCTAAATATGAATCTCAGCTACTAAAGAAACATGCCCAACCTGATAATTCAGCAGTGGAGAGAAACGATCTAAAATGCTTAAGGCACAAAAGCAACTGATTGTAAAGGAATTGATGTGTAAAATATATCAATACAGAAATAATTTTTTATTAAAATGTGTTCTTTCTTTTAATAAAATCATATCCTTGTCCAAAACTAGAGAATAACTAAGATTTCACACACAAGGATGATGCTTTTGTGGTAAGATTTTATATTGAATCCTTAGCTTGAGGATTTTCTGAAAAGAACATGAATCATGTAGCAACCAATAGAATTCTGCCTTCTTAATTGAGTTGATGGTTTGAATTATTTGCTGGTATGTTCAATTTTGTGGATTTGTCTCTCTATCCCAGAACTATTGAAAAGAAATACTATTTCTATAAAATATTGTTACTCAGCACACTATGAAATTGTAAATAAAGAAAATAGAATATTTGAGATAATTTGTTTATAAATCCAGCAAATATATATTTAATTAAGGTACTCTAAATAATTCTGTTCCATGTAGCACCCCGGTGCCTATCTCAAGAGTATTAACAATTATAAAAAAAAACAATTATTTTCCACGTTTTTCAATATAGACTTTAATATATTACACTCTGTTTTGTAAGTAAACACCTTACCATCAATGTATATTGAAGTCTTCTGACTGTCAAATATCTTCCCCATGCATGCCAGGAGACATTTAATGATGACATTATTGGCATGAGGGGTAGATGACTCTTACTTTCCTGTGTATAATAAGACATGGAGCAGAATCTCTGCTGTCTACACAGAGATGTTGTTAGGAACACTCCTTGCTATCAGCTGTGATACACTTCTTTCCAGCTGTTTCTGAATATTTTCTTCTTTGGGAAGGACAACGTTTCTCTTGAGAATCCCTACTGTATATTTACTTCCTTTCCCTATAGTTAAAGAACAACTAAGTAAATTATTCACACAGTGTGTGATTATATTCCATTGCATAGAAACTCCTTTAAAAGACAAAACCATTTGTTGGACTGAAAGGGGGAGCTGTTGCGGGGGGGGGAAGAATAACTTTAAAATAAAAAAAAAAAAAGGGTATAGGATGGGGGAGTTGAGGGGAAAGAGGGTGGAAAGGTGGGACAGAATGGGGGAGTAGGGAGGGGATGGTGATTGAGATGTAACTTGAAGAAATAAAAAATAAATTATAAAAAAAAAACAGAAAAAAAGACAAAACCTACTGAGGTTTTGATTTACTGCACCCTTTTGCTATTCCCATTAAATTTACTTTTTCTGAATTTAACATACTAATCTTCACCATCACAAAATTCAATAATGAATTAAACTTACTTACAGATCAAAGTCAAGTCATAAATTAGTCTATATCCTTTACCACTAAAGTTGAAAAAAAAAAACCCTGATGTTGACCAAAGAAAATGATCCAGAATTTCAAAAGGTTTTAACCTTTGTCCTTGGCACAAAACTTATTTCAGACATTAGTTCTTATTGATTTTATTAAATTTAATCTTTACTGAACAAGGCTTTAGGTTTCATAAGTGCAATTCTATCTTTACAAGTACATCTCAGAAGTAATTGCTATTTTTATAGGTAATTACCATTTATGTAATTAGATTAGGAACATTGGTAACTCAAAAGATGGCAAGAGTTGAACAGTGACATTCTGAAGTCTAACACTGCCATCATGCTTTTGACATTTTCTTAAGCACTTGAAGAAGTGAGGAAAATTGGGTGAGAAGTTACTAAAACAGCACTGTACTTTTAAATAGTGTCACTGTTAAGACCAAAGTCTGGTAGATTATTATCTTTCAACTTTATGATTTTTAAACATAAAATATGAATATTTGTGCCTTCTGTTTAAATTAATGCATGGTATAGGTTAATGCTATGATTTCAATTTTTAGAGGAATTGATTACTGGACATTGAGTAGCCTAAATAGCAGTCCTGCCCATTATTGCCTATGTGCTGAATCCATCCTCATGGAGCTCCCCGTTGTCTCATCCACCTGTTCTAAATTGACATCTACATGCTCTTTCCCTGGGGCTTCCTTTTATAATATTAGCTATGAAGAAAGGTGAATCCTACTCTGAGATTTGACATTCTAGTAAAACCCTTGCTAAGATCTGGGGCCATTATAATGCCCTTTCATCACTGACTGAGATCATTTCAATTAAGCTTTCAGGAGTTTTCTGTTACTATACCTATCTTGAATGTGTAATGTGGCAAGATATTTGTTGAATCACATATTAATGCACATAATACATAAGCATACATTAGTGTATGTGTCTTTGTGTGAATCTTGGAATGAATTAAATTTCTCTCATATTTTAAACAAAATAGCATAACAAATTATACTGGTTAGAAATGTACATAGCTTTTCTGTTTTTCTTTTCAGAAATGAAACATCTCTGAAAGTATACAAGTACAATAGTGAACAAATAAATTATGAGTCACAATGTTTAAATAAGATCTTTATAAATTTTAATGAGTACAGCAATCATCATTGTAATTTAATTGCTATCCTTTCTATAATTTGTAATGAATTTTTCATCTTTTCCCACTCAGACAAACATATTGTCCTTTTAGAAACAGAGAGGGAATCTGAAATTAAATAAGGAGACTATAGAAACAGTATTATGTTCATCACAAAAAGTAAGTTAATCCATAATATATCATACTGAAATTCCTTGGTAAACACAGAAGTCCTCCCAAATATTCTCACTCCATTGATACCAAAATCTCAGATACTAAATTCCCTTAAATGAGATATCTTAGTAGCTGATTATAATTTCTGTACCTCCTTCTGCATTCTTGATATTGTTTCTAGCCCATTTATGGTAACTAGTGCAATGTAAATGACATACACAATTTTATACTATTATATTCATTTTAAAAATATGTTAATTTTCAATACAGAAAAATAGTTTTTTCAAATCTTTTAGAACCACTATTGGTTGAATCAAGAACATCTAATTTATATTACATGCTATCTATCAACTAAGTGTTATAATCTGTGGAAGATTCAGGAATGAGTCGGGGAGCTTCCATTCTCTCAGGTGGGTAAAAGTAGAAAGAGGCAGGCAGGTAGACAGATGGACAGACTGACAGAGAGATAAAGGAGGAAGAAAGAAAGGAAGCATTATAAAGAAAACTAGAAAGAGTCTCAAGTCTGTTCTATAGAACTTTCCCCAGTCTAGAATGATCAACTCATCAAGGTAATTTTTAACAGAAACTTTGTCAAGAGTGGACAACTGACCAATACAGATAATTGATACCAAGAAGTAAATTAATCACTGCGAGTATGTGGGATGATATTTTGGAAAACTTTTCCATTAGGCTGTAGGTAATGTTAAACTAGGAGTGCTCTAGAGAAAGCCTAAAATATTCTAAGTAGAACTTCAGAGGAGTTCTGTTAGGGCACTAAATGTCAAATGTTAATAGGAATATAGAGGGGACAGTCTAAATCGAAATGAAAATGAGAACTCCATTAGAAGTGAATTTGAGGCTTTTTTTTTTTCTTACACAGTGTCATACATTTTGTTTGTATTTTTATCCTTTCTGGGAGACTTTTTTTCTTTAACTTCCTTTTATTTGAGTTTATAATTTAATTACAGTATTATTATTATAATACACCTATATATATTTGTACATACATATATATTACAAAATGTGACTTTCTAGATCTGAGTTACCTCATGTAATATAATATTTTCTAGTTGCATCTATTTAGTGACAATTTTCAGAATTTCGTTTTTGTTTATATCTGAGTTCTAATCTATAGTGTATTTCCACTGTACTTTCAGTATTCATTTGTTGGTTGAAGAACATTCAGGTTCTTTCATTTCCTGGCTATTGTGAACAGAGAAATAATGAACATAGCTGAGAAGAGTGTGTGGAGTTTATCTTTGAGCAGATACCAAATGGTAGAGCAGATCATACGGTAGATTTATTGTTAGCTTTTTTGAGAATTCTCTACACTGATTTCCATAGTGGCTACATCATCTTGAGATCCTATCAACAATGAGTGAATGTTCTCGTTCCCCACATCCTATCCAGCATGAGCTGAAGGTTATTTTGTCCATAGTTCCCATTTTCACTGACATAAAATGAAATCTCAAAGTTGTTTGGTTTCCATTTCCTTAACTGATAAGGGGTGGTGAACATTTTCTTTAAAGATATATCTTAGTTATTTTTTTCTTGTTTTGAGAACTCTCTATTCATGTTCCCACTCATTATTTAAATGGATCATTTGATTTTTAGATTCAGTGTACTTTTAGGGTACTGTTTATATTCTCTTCTGAAAGTTTCAGGGTTTCAGGCTTAGATATTTGAACCCTTAGGAGTAATTTTTAGTGCAAAGTGATAGATATAGATCTAATTTCATTCTTTAGTGTGTGGACATACAGTTTTCCTAACACCATTTATTGAAGATTATTTACTCTTAAGTCTTTTTAGTATATTTGTCAAAAATTAAGTGGCTGAAGTTAGATTTGCTACTTTTGGGGACTTCAATTTTGTTAATTGGTCTATCTGCTTTTGTGACAGACCATATTGTTTATTACTATGTGTCTGTAATATATCATAAGATCAGAATTCAAGTACCTTGCAATTTATTCACACTTTGGGCATATTTGACTTCTTTGAATATTTGTATACATTTTATATTCTTCTCTTGCCTTATTGATCCAGCAAGTATTTCAAGCTCCATGTTGAAAAACAGAAGGCATAGTAGATGTCCACTACATTGTCCATTATCACTGTCTCATTCCTGACCACAGTAGGATCATTTCAACCTTTTCTCCATTTTAGATGATGTTGACTGTGGGTTTCTTGTATATAAATTTTATTACATTGAGGTATATTCTCATTAAACTGACACTAGTTAGAATTTCTATCATGAAGGCATGTTGAATTTTTGACAAAGGCTTTTATTCTGCATCTATTAAGATGATCATGTAATTTTTGTCTTTATGTTCATTTATGTGGTTTATTACATTTATAGAATTGTCTATGTTGAATCATCCCCACATGGTGTATAATCTTTTTGATATCTGACTGTTTTCTGATTTTAAGTATTTTGTTTAGTAGCTTTAGGTCTATGTTGATCTGGAATATTGGCCTAAAGTTTTCTTTTTTGTTGTGTCTTTAATTGGTTTGAACATTGAAATGATATTGGTTTCATTAGGAGTCTTGGAATGCTCCTTGTTTTGTAATTTTTTAAAAATTGCTTAAGAAATGCAAGTTATAGTTCTTCTTTGAATATATGGTCTAATTCTGCCATGAATCTACATGGTCCTGGACATTTTATCTGGAAGGCATTGCACACTATTTCAATCTTCTCATTTGTTATGGATTTGTTTAGTTTGTATATATCTTGGTTTAATTTCAGTGATTTGGCTGAATGTAGAAAATCACTCATTTCTTTCAGGTTTTACAGCAAAATGAAGTATATTATTTTAAAATATATGCTTACAATATTCAAAAATTCTGTGGCCAGTATATAATTGCAATATTTCCTTGTTCTTTTCTGATGCTGTTAATTTAGGTCCTCTCTTTCCTTTGGTTACATGAGTCAAGAGTCCATAACTCTGTTTACCTTCTCAAAGAACAAACTCTTAGATTTGTTGATTTTTCTTTGTGCTGTGTTCTTTGCTTCTATCTAATGGGTTTCTGCTTTGATGTATATATATTTTTTAATTTCTTGCTGTTGACTGAGACATTTTGTCTTACTATTATCTGTAAGGAGGCTTTCATTTTTTAATATAAGAATATGTCTGTGCTACTTTCAAAAAGTGGCATGGTAAGTATATTATTGTTCTTTGAGCTAGAATACTCCTTATGAGATCATATGACACATTCATTTACTTTAGTCTTATAACACACACATATATTGTCAATAAACTAATCTGCTTTCAAATACACATCAAGATGACTTCATCTGTATCATTCTATAGAGTTGATGTGATCTCTTTTATTTAAAGATTTGCTGAATAACTCTTTTTTAAATAAGATACCATTGTCCTATTATTATCTGCTTTCACAAATATATATTGTAAAATATAATGAATTGGCATTAAAGAAGCAGCATTTCCTCCATAGTATTACATGATGTCCAGTAGTTGAAATAGTGTCTAACTTAAAGGAAATATTTTAAAATATAGCTGATAGATGGACACAGAGAAAATCAGAATGTTAATAATATTGTGGTTTCAACCCCAGAAGAGTGTTAAAGTTGCACTCTTCCTCTTATTGTTTGGAGGAAAGATTCACATTGGAAATAACTTTATCACTTAAATGCTTTGTGATGTACACTCCAAAGATGGGCAATATCCAGCAGTGAGATCATTTTGAAGCAATAAAAATCATTTAAATACAATTACTTAAGCAAGTGAGCATCTGTGCTTTTTTCTAAGTGACTAAATGCCAGAAACTGAGGAGAGAAGCAAAGATTTTTTTAAGATGGAAGGAAGTAGTAAACAGGAGCAGAAACTGTAGGATAACGTTAAAGTAATACATCTGGTTTGTTCCCTGATACTACCTGCAAGATTATTTTTTTTTGACATAGTTTGTGTCTACCTCTATTGCTTTGAAAAGTGATTTTTATTTTAAATTTTATTTTAAAATTAAATATACTTTAGCTTTATTTATTTGATTATGATTATGCAAATTAGCATTAAAAGCAACAGATTTGTTAATGGCATTTTATGCATACTCTGCTAGATCCTTCCCACAAGCTCTGTTTGTCCATCTCTCAACTCCACTTATATTCCCTTGCTCTCAATATTTTCCTTTCCACATTAAGGTAGGATATGATTTATTACCCTTCACACTACTGTTCCTATGAAGCTACTTTCCCTTCTGTTGTTTTGTGGAAGTGTGCTGAGCATTGACTCTACTCACTGTAACAAAATAAACATTTACAAAAATTAATATATAAGATCTGCATATGTAAGAGAACATGCACCATTTTTATTTGAAAGGAAAGTTATCTCACACAATGTAAAACTTTCCAATTTCATGCACATTTCCAATTACGTTTTCCTTATGTTTAAATAAAATTCTATAAACAAACTCAATGTCCATTATCCATTCATATTGTCATTTATTCTGACACAACTGCTTGTTATTATGACTAGGGTAGCAATAAATGTAGATTACCTAGCATCTGTAGAAAAAAATTAAAGATGGGCCATACTATAACAAGAGGATTTTGAAGAGAGAGAACACATATTGTTGTATACCAAGAGAAAAAGCAAGAAAGCATATGGCTCTCATCATAATGGTGTCCAGGAACAAATACATCACAGTGACAATATGAAGTCTTGTGAATTTCCCAATTAATTATCTTGGATTTTGAAGCCTTGTGAAAAACCTTCATTAAAATAAATATTTTTGAAAAAAGTTAGAAAATGAGTTCATTTGCAAAGGTAACAGGTGAAAATTTAATATAATGATTAGGCTCTGAAAATATACACAGAGAAAAATTGACTAAGAAGACAGAGACAGTTCTCATATAGGCAGTGATCTGGCTATAGAACATCTAGACTAGGGACAAATAATTAATTGTTCAAGATGGATAATGGACACAATATTATTAGGGCTTATTTCAATATAATTTGGGTTCTGTGGTAATCTTACAACTCTTGTCCTTGTGATTTTAAGAATTGAGTGTATCTTAACAAATGGAGTTGAATCCACAGATGAGTTTATAAATTCTGTGACTGGTCACATTACATGTGAACAAGCAGTTGAAAATGAAATGCACGGTCCTTTCCCCCAGGGCATTAATGAGTACAAGTAGGTGAATAGTAAATTAAACCAAAAGCAAGATCTTCCTGAAGGCCTGCTCCTATGCCAGAGTCTAAACAGAATGATAAAAAATATGGCCCCAACTTTGCAGTGTTGTTGAATTGTTTTACCATGAATGGATTTTGTTAGTGGAGAAAACGGTTACTCATTCTCTCAGACTCTTAATTCGGCACCTTAATTGAAATCAAAGGATGGAATCTTCATTTGGATTTCTATTGCTATGAGGAGACACCATGACCACAGCAACTCTTGTAAAGGGAAACATTTAATAGGGGCTGGCTTATAGTTTCAGAGATTAGCCCAGTATCATGGCAGGAAGCATGGCAGTATGCAGGCAGACATGGTGCTAGAGAAGAAACTGGGTTCTACATCTTAATCTACAGACAGAAGGAGACTGTGAATCACAGTGGCTTTTTCTTGAACATAGGAGACCTCAAATCTTGCCTCCACATAGCACACTTCCTCCAGCAATGACACACCTACTCCAACAAGGCCACACCTCCTAGCAGTGCTACTTCCTATGGGCCAAGTATTCAAATATGTGAGTCTATGGAGGGGTATTCTTATTCAAACCACCACAGATAGCTTTAGAATGTGGAATTTATTGCTTTTTTATTCCCCAGGTATCTTTCTAACGGAAAAATCACATGTGATCTCACGGGATGCCTCAGATACTTGCATCATCCTGGTTCAAAGTTTTGTTCACCAGTTTGCATAAATTCCTGTTATGTTCACCTGGGTATTATCCTGATACAGACTTAAGATACACTAAGAATAATTTGGAACTTTGCTATTGTATTTAAAGAATATAAAAGAAATTTAGATTAGGTATCTTTTAGCTGGAAAAAAATATTCCCTTAAGTATATAATTATACTCATTATTTAATCACTCATGCCCTCTAAGTTTTAAGTTCACAGTAATTTATACTTGAACCAAATATTTTGAAATAAGCTATCCTATAATTTGGTAAGATCAGCCCTTGTGTAAAATTTCTTTCCCATACACAATGCCTGCAAGGTCATCTTAGATAGAGGTCTTACTGTATTTGACTCTTTTAGACTCAACTAGAATAATATGCACTGTTTCATGTCAATTTCTTTTGAAGCATTCTTTTAATATTCAGCTTTCATCGATTTTTTTTCAGAATTTAACAGTAGTTACCCACATCCTGGAATCTGAAGTGAAAATTTTGTTATTTAAACATATGTGGAGTCAGTGAGATATGGTGAGAACCCTCCTCCATTGCTGGTGGGAGTGCATGCTTGTGCAACCACTATGGAGGTTTATGGCGATATCTTAGAAAACTTGGAATAGCTTTGCCTCAGGACCCAGCCATACCACTTCTGGGTATACATCCAAATGACTCTTTGCGGAATCATAAGGAAGTTTCCTCATTTATGTTCATAGCAGCCTTATTTGAAACTGGAAACAACCCAGATGTCCCTCAACCAAAGAATGGATTAAAAAACTGTGGTATATCTACAGAATGGAATACTACTCCTCTATCAGAAACAATGAAATTATGCAATTTGCAGCCAAATGGATAGAACTAGAGAAGCTCATCCTGAGTGAGCTAACCCAGACTCAGAAGGATCCACATGGCATCTATTCACTTATGGTAGGATTTTAGCTATATAGTACAGGATATCTATACTACAACCAACGCACCAAAGGGAACATGGACATAGACTTTTGTTTGTTTGTTTTTTTATTTTTATCTCCCTGGCAATGAGACACTTTTCACTGGTGGTACTGCCTTGTAGGCCCCCAGTGTATGAGGAGACTCTTGGTCCTCATATGACATCTGAACTGGGGCGAGGGACTGCTATGTAGGGACTCTACTCCAGAGGAGTGGGATGGAAGAGTTAAGGGGTAGAGGGTGGGAGGGCAAGGCTGGGAAGGGGGGAAAGAGGACAATATGATGGAGATGTAACCTGAAGCAACAAATAAATAAATTTATTTTAAAAAAAAGAATGGACATTCTGAAGCAATACAGATCACCTGCTTGTAGAAATAATTAAGTATTTAAATTATTCACCTGTATTTAGATTATATTTCATTGATCAGCATTGTTAATCCTTAACCCACGATTATAAAGGAACAGACACTTGATGGATTTTAACAAGCCTTGGCCTGGATTGTGCAATCTTAGCCCATCTAAGCTAGCTTATAATTCCATTCCCCAAATTTGACCATATATATTCCCAACTACCTCTGTCTTTGCCCAATCTCAGGCTTCAGAATTTGTTTAATCAATCAGGGAAAGTAACAGACAGCAAGCAGGGCTCTGGTACCAATTAATTAACATTAATAATGCTTAACATTACCCCATTATCTGCTGTTTGATACTTTCACTGTCAATTACATTTTTTACTTGCCTGTCTATTTAGTATATATGTTTTATTCTGGATATTCATATATCAATCAATTTATTTCACAATCATGCCACCATTGAGCTGTTATTGATCATTGAGTTTAGGAAGTAAAATCAAAATGAATAAATCACGTGCCCTTCTTTTGACTTAATGTGGTCACCTATGATTTACTGTTCAAAGAGTCACAACCAATTTGCCTTGATTCATACTGTGTATAAGGAAGAGCCAATAAAGTCAGACATTGGAAGATGCTAGAACGTTTGTATTTCTATGTGTGCTTTCAAAAAAACCCCAAAACAAACAAACAAAAAAACCCAAAACTAGAAGTGCTTGTAACAGAGATATTCATTTGAAGTAAGCACCTAAACAGATTTATCCTTATATTAGACATTAAATTATTTTAAATAATTTTTATTTGTTTTGTGTATAGGTGTATATAATGTGTGTGTGTGTAAGGGAACACATGGTCAGAAAACAATGTAGTATTTTGTTCTTCACCTACTACATTGTTTCAAATAGTCTGTCTTGTTTTCCTTCTTTACTATACAATACACACTAGCAAGCTTATGAGCTTCTCTGGGGAGTTCTCTGTGTCTATCCATGTCTATCCCATCTCAGTGGAAGAGCGCTGTGATTACAGTTACGTCACCCTCCATCCAGGTTTTAGTGGTTCTGATGATTCAAATCAGACAGAAAAGCTTTTGCATCAAGTATTTTAGACAGTGAGTAATTCTCTGGCCCCCTTAGATAAAAATATTAAATGTTAGACAGAATCCTCAAGAGTTCAGAGATTGTTTTCTTCAGGATTTGCATTATAAACAGAAATTTGTGAATGATCTACTTTCCCTACTGCTAAGATATCTTTGTGGGCTTAGTAAATGGACAGTTAGGTATGAGATCACAGTACAAGGTCAAAATTTGATTCGTACTTTTGGGGAAGGCATTTTTTGTTAGCAGTTGGAAGAGCAGCTTAGTAACTGCTTGTGCACTGATGATAAGTTTGTTATTAAACAAGACTGCTTAAATGAATTGCTGGACTATTAGTTGATAGTACAGATATCATGCAACTTTAGCATGGTAAATTGATAACTTTTCTACTGTTGCTATTACAAATGACCACAAAGTACTGGCTTATTATTTTGTAATTCTAGAGAACAAAGTCAAACATTTGCCCTAGAAGGATAAAGGCAAAATATTGGCAGGCTTTAGTGTTGAATCTGTTTCCATATCTTGCCCTGGTTGAGTACTGCCTGTGGTGATAGCTGTACCTATATGTTGTGGCCATCTGTAGCTCTGCCTTTATCCGTCCATGGGCCACAGTATGCTTTTCTCTCCTTATTTTCTTATACTACAAATCCCTACAAATGCAATAAGTTTACAATGGGTATACGGGTAATACATGTCTCTCAAAATCTGTAATACTCAAACATCTGCCAAATGATATTTGATATTTTATATCATATAAGATAACATCTTGACAAGTACTTGAAGTTATGGAGGCCACTATTCCATCTATCACATCATCCAAATTCAGAAGAAAGAATTATGAATAACATACAATATTTTCAGTATTTGAAAGTTTGTGATCTCTTGCGTTTTTCCATTATGAATCAACAGTATTAAAAATAAAAATTGTGGACAATGTGAACAATTTGCAGCCACTGAATCTTCACCAACCTAGAAACACTGAGTCCATTGAAGGTGAAGATGAATTGTTAAAGTTTTGAAGTCAAATTCAAAAAGCAAATAAAATGCTCTGTGTAGGGCAAGTATTATGGACAGTGTAATTAATCTGATTGTCAGTTTTTAATTGAAGGAAAAGGCTAAGAAACTGATAAATGTGCCACTGCATTCTAGTTATCATTTTACTTGGAGAAATCCAGATTAAGGGAGAATTCTGTCATAATGACAAGATGGATTGTACTGTAAACATTTTAATTTCCTCATATGTGGGGATAATCTGAGAGCTTTACTAAAAAATAACTTCTGTTGATCCCAGAGCATTTCTATCTAAATATCCCTACCCCTAGGCCTAGACCTGGAAGCTTCTAGCCTCCATACAATCTAATCTTCTGCAAGCCAGGATCTTGAAGGCTTCATCTTCCAGCCTTCATCTTCTAACCTAGGTCTAGAATGTTTTTAGCTGTAGACACTGTTGAATAAGCTCACATTTTCTAGTTCTTTCTGAACTCTGGTTGGCTGATTCAATTCAATTATTCTGGCTCAGAACTCCTCTCCAAGCTCACTGAATCAAACTGACTTCTCTTGGCATCTGACTGAATTACTCACCTTAGAAAAACTGCCTCTGAACTCCACAAACTGAACTGTACTGTACTGACTTGCACAGAACTACAGGAAAGTCAACTCCTTCTCTATCCCTGTTATACATTTAAGTGTCCTCCTTTCCTTTCTGTTCTTATGAGAGTTGGACATATCCTATCTCTGACTTATTCTTTCAAATCATTCTCTGATAGGTCAATTTTTCTGCCCCTAAATTAGACCTTATTGTTTGGGAGTAAAAGTGTGTACTAAAAGTGTGTCAGTATTCCAGTAAGAGGTATTAAAAGTGTATACTATGGGTGTGTCTGTATGCCAGATGGGTCATGTCTTTGGAAGTGATCCATTGCCAAAGAAATCATGTTACTGGATTACAATACCTCTAAATGCCATTTTCATGCAAGCAAAATACACACACACACACACAGAGACAGAGGGAGAGAGAGATACAGAGACAGAGACAGACATAGGAGAGATAGACAGACACACACAGAGAATCTTGAAATCTCCTAAAATGATGTAGTCATAACTGTCAAATAGTATAAAAAAGCTAAACCCTTTCTGAGGAGCTATTGGCAATTGATAGTCCTTGGGGAAAAAGTCAGTTTTCTTTAAAATTGTGCATACAGGTAGGTTGTCAGTGCTATAGTGGAAGGTCACCCAAATAAGAATATATGGGCAACATAAATTAGATCTATGGTTTAAGCGAAATGAGATCAAAATTGGGTAAATACGGATTGGGGTGTGGATATAGGAGTAATTAGAAAAAAGTGAAAATATCAAAAATACATTATAAGACATTCTTAAAGCTTTAATATAAAAACTAAATCCAGTTTTAAGATTTTTGAAAAATAACACTAATAATATGAATTGATATTTGAGTAAGATATCTTTTTATACAAAATAGAAAGTAAAACTTGATTGTATATACATGACAAGAGATGATTTTTAATTTAAAACAAAAGTAACTGCTGGTTATTTTTTATTTGGTAATATTATTTTATTTTTAATTTTATGTGATTTTCTCTGAATGACTAACTGAAATAATTCCCTTGTTTAACATGTGTGGTGGTTTGAATAGATTTGGCTCCGTTTGTGTTTGAATGCTTTTATTTGGAGGAATATGGATTTTGGAACTTTGGATTAGGAAAGCAGTGGAATTCTTTAAGTGGGGTTTAATGAACTATACTAGAAGCCTTGAAGCATGGAAAAAGAAGTAGAAGAATGGAAGACAGTGGTGCTGAGGGTTATTTGAATTGTGAGAGCTTGACTCAAAAGGTTTTAGAGGAGAGAGTTTTAGTGTGTTACCTAGAGATCATTCTTGTGATATTTTCATGAAGAATGTGGCTGATTTTTGCCTTGTCTGCCTGAGGCTTAGGTGAAGATTTTAGATGAATTGCTTTAGCAAAGAAAATCTCAAAACAGCCTAGTATAAACTCTGTCCTATGGTTCACTCTTATAAAGAGGATTTGATCATTTGTAGCAAACTAAAAAAAGGAAAATTACAAGATGGTTCAAAGATTAAAGAGGTACCAGGAGATTAAATAGAGATTGTTGCAGAATATTTGATCACATTTTCAATCCTGAATTTGTGAATTGAAAAATTTGTTTGTAATTTTGGGATAGCTCAGCCTGTACTCCTAAAGCTTTCTGTTTATTGTAAACAAATGGTTATGGTGTGGTTCACCTCTAAACACACAGCTTTAATCCAAGAACTTTCTGTTCATTGTAAACAAGTACTTATGGGTGGCTCATTTCTAATCACAAAGCTTTAATCCAAGAGTTTTCTGTATACAGGATTATGTAAAGATAACCCCAGATCAAGAGACAGAACAAGAAATCAGCTGACAGTGATCAACCCGAAAGGAGGGACATTGAGCTGAGCATATTCAAGATGATAATTGGAGAACTTTGGAGATTCCTTCAGAAGTTTTCTCCTTCTGAGTTCTTTCTCCTTCAGACTAGTTCTTCCTTCAGAGATTTTTCTCCTTCAGAGTTCTTCCTTTGAGTTATTCTTCCTTTGAGTTATTCTTCCTTTGAGATTTCTCCTTTGCAGATTTCTCCTTCTAGGCTTCTTCCTTTAGGTTCTTTTTGGTTTTTAGCTTAGGGCTTGTGGCTGGGACGTTGGTGGAATAGGAATATCTGTTGGTTGCTTTCTATGGCTCTCTGAGCTAGCAAGTTTTCAACCCAGCATCTGGTTCCTGAGTCTTCATTGTTAGCATCAAATGACTGGGGTATTTTTTGTTAAACAACAGGAGGTAAAATCTATGATCAAGGATATAAAATGGAATTAATGGAGCAGTGACCTCAGGACAAAATCACACCCAACTAAACTTATTGTTTATGGGTTTTCAGTTGAACAAGTGATAGTTATATCATGTTAGGCTTTGTTATATCCTGGTTATTACTTTCATTTGGACATAAGGAGATATGATTATGTGCCAAATTGGCAAGGATGGATTGTGATGTATTTTCAGTTTTAAGTGTGACTATATCTGGAATGAACTACAATCCAGAAATTATAAAGATCTTGTGAAAAGAAAAATAAAGAAAAGCTTAGGTCTAGGCATGGTCTTACACACCTTTATTACAGCACTGGGGAGACAGAGGCATGCAGGTCTCTGAGATCATGGTCATTCTGCAGAGCAAGTTCCAGGAAAACCAAGCTGAGGCAGTGAAGGAAATAATCAGAATCAGAAAGCTGGTGAAGATATAGTAGAACAATTGTGCTATGTTCCATCACAGTCATTAGAACTTGGCAGCTTTGGCCACATGGCTTTGTTTTAGACTCAAGAATAGAAGAGATTACCGTAACAATTGATGCTGGCTAGATAGAACTGAGAAATTAGCAGTGATTAAGAAGAGAGCAGCAGCATTGAGGTGAATTTTGGCAAGTGTTTTCTGAGAGCACAAAGAAACTGCATTTCCAGATACATATCTCATGCTGGTAGCCAGATTTGGTAATGCATAAGAGTCAACCTGATGGTATTGGTTTTGAAGGCATGAAGGGGTCATGGAGAGCAGCTCTGTCTTAGCATTGTGAGAGGCTAGGAAAGGCCATTGGTGAAGGTGCAGCCTCAGTGGCAGTTAAAGGCCTATGACTGAAGGGATCATGCAAAGAAGTTGAGTCTTGGCACCTTGAAGAGAGCCTATGAGAAGCTATTGGTGAAAGTGAAGCCTAGTTTCAGCAGAAGATCACAGCATATTGGAGATGCCAGTACCATGGGGTGAGCACCGAGAACAGCAATAGCAATTGAATGAACTTATCCAGAGCCTACGGTGCTATAGAGGGCAGAGCTAGAGAAGTGACCCAAGGTCTTTGGAGGAGTCCAGAAGATCATGAGTGGATCTCAGATTTTGGAACGAGAAGCTGTGAAGTTTAAGTTGCCTTGGAGGCTCCAAGATGCTGGAGATGCCAGAGCCATTGGATACCTGCTGAGAGGAAAAGCTGTTAACAGGGAGTAGAACCAGCCCCAGAGAGAATTTTGCCACTGTCAACAAAGATAAAAGGAATTGGACATCAGACATGGAGATGCAGAATTTGGAGTATTCCCAGTTGATTTTTTATCCCACTTTGGTCCAGTATTTCATCACTATGATGTTTGGAATGGTAATATATATCCTGTGATGTTGGAAGTATGTGATATGCTTTTTAATTTTGACTTTATAAGGGATTATAGTTAAGAGATTGTATGAATCTCAAAAGAGACTTTGAACTTTGAAAATTTGAACACTGTTGAGACTGTGATAGACTTTGGAGACTTTTGAAGTTGGACTAAATGGAGTTTGCATTAGGTTATGGTTACAAGCCTATGGGGGCCCAGGAATGGATTATGGTGATTTGAATAAATTTGGCCCCCATACATTCATCCATTTGGATGCTTTCTCATAGGGACTGTCACTATTAGGAGGTTATGTCTTGTTGGAGTATGTGAGGCCTTGTTGGAGAAAGTGTGTCACTATGGTGGCATGCTTTGAGATCTTATATATGTTCAAGCTATTCCCAGTGTGACACACACGTCACTTCCTTGCTTCCTGAAGATCAACATGTAGAGCCTCTCAGTTCCTTCTCCAGCACCATGTTTTCCTGCCATGATGATAATGGACTAAACCTCTGAAACTCTAAGCCAGGCCCAATTAAATGTTTTCTTTTATAAGAGGCATGGTGTCTCTTCACAGCAATAAAATCCTAAGACAATATGGAACATGGACTGTGCAAAGAAAGAACACTGGAAGAAAGATACCCAAGTGTCCACTCTTGACCTGCTGTCGAGGGCATCCTGAAGAAAACCACCCACCTGACTGTTTTACCTTTCATTGCTCACCACATGTGGGACAACTGGCTTTGCCCCTTACATGGGCAACATGGGAGACCTGGCTCTGGTGATGTGTAATCCCTTGAGCTGGCCCAGTTCCTGTGAGTCATGAGGTAGTGTGGATGAGGGAGGGACCCCTGGACTCTCCTTCACACATTGTCTCACTGCCTGCTGTAGGTCTTGAGATTTGGAGA
>CAJQZJ010032455.1:1271339-1289823 GCA_907164525.1 Lophiomys imhausi
GATGTCTAACAGGTGCTTTCTTTTTAAATTCCCTATTGAGAACTTCAAGAGATATATTTGAGAAATTTAAATTGTGCCAAGTTGCAGCACTTTACCACACCATACATCTTTTTATTCTAACATGGCACTTCTGATTTGTAATGTTTTGCATAGCATGATCTATTTTTGAGCTATATAAATATTAATAAATATCACTATTCCATTTTCTTACAAGGAACTAGAAAGAATCAAATGTAAGAGGGCATCAGGTTTCAAACACAGTAAAAACTGAGAAAAAATTGTACAATTTTGGAACAATTCATATAAAACAGAAAGTAAAGCATTATACAGCAGACATGAGGTATTTCAGTTTGTCTCCCTTGACTGTCAACACATAGATATTTCTTTTCCATCCTTGGTAATATTGTATATCTAAGAATAAAACAGATTTTTTATTTTTAAAAACCATATCATCTATCTGGACATGGACACATTTTGCAAATAATAGACTAATAAAAATAGAAACATAATTCTATGTGTGCTACTCAGAGAAGACTCATTAATTCAGAATAAAGATAATTCAAAGGATTACATAAGAAGCTGATGTTGAAAATTATAACTTAATGATAAGATAAAGTTTATGTTTGAATAGATGAGAGATATTTGTGATATTACATATTTGAAATTACACCATAAAATCCATTAATAGACATGCAGAATATTTTGGAGAGATTTCCTCGTATGTTAACTCAGCCTTAAAAAAGAAGAAAAGAAACCATTCCTTATAAGATAGTTTCATTTAAGAAGACATGGGTATATATTGTGACTGTTTTTTTCCTACAAAATTCAAAAGCTTTTCCAAAATAAAGACATGTATTTTCTGATATATGTATGCATTCACAAATATTAAGAGGTAATTAAGATTGCTTTTTATTTTATAAATACAGTATTGTTGCTTTTAAATTATTAAATTTATAAACATCATGGACTTTTCCTATACTGTGTTTTTAATTCACTAAAATTTAATTCTTATTATGCCCTTGAGAATTAATTAAGGAATGAGTTACATCTTGTCAAGTAATAGACCATGGAGCACCACAGGAACTTCCAATCATCACAAACTATTGACAGAGATATTAATGGTTCCTCACAACCTTATTAAAGACCCTATTGATAAATACACCAGTTGCTTATGTTATAGAATACAGAGAAGTTGAGCTGGTACCTAACTAGAGACTCACTTCTACTCAGTAGTGTTCATAGTACTGGGAGATAGTCTTGATACTACTGTAGTGATATTTATGATTGTTCTTCTACAATTATAATCCTCCTGCAAGATATACTGCTGCATTAGTAGTCTCTGATTATATGAGTAACCAACAATTTTTTATTGAAGCTGCAATTTAATTATCAATTGTATTTATTAATAAATATAAACTGTATGATTAGGCTGGTGGAGCAGCTGGCAGTTTGACACAGCAGTGGAAGCCTCTCAGGATATCAGCTGACAGGCCTGGCCTGCCTCACCCAGCAGCCTGATTTATCCTGGGGAAGGAGCCCCAGAACAAGGGTGGCCCACACAACCTATAAGCTAAATTCTGTTAAGTAATATAAGTTGTTACATTAGGCCAGTGGAATTACCGGCAGCCTGGTGGGAGATTCGCCGGAGTTCGATGGGAGTCCAATGGCCCTGGATTGACTGGACTGATAACCTATAAGTTGCCACAGTTCTTTCACCAATTATTAAAAACACCAAGACCTTTTACTATTTCAATGGTTAACTCTTAGCTGGGCAGACTCTCAAATAGCTCTCTAAGTTAACCGGAATCACCTAACACCAAACCACCATGCACCTGTAATTACATTCCAGAGTTCTCAAACACATCTATCTGCGTCTATGTCTCCTGGTGGAATGAGCTAATACTCCATGTAAAGCACAGGGTTCCTGTTCTAAACTCAGGAAGTCCCACCTTCCTATACTCTTTCTGCCCAGCTAATTGGCGATCAGTGACTTTTATTAACCAATCAAGAGAATGTCTCAGACAGGGTGGTAACCAGATCTCAGCATTGAAATGAGCCTATCAGAAGCAATGTTATTAGACCTTCCCCAACAGACCTAAGGCCCACTTCATGAAATGGAACTCACACATGATACTCTTAAAGAGCCCAAGAACATGAAACTAGATAGGACACTAGCCTGATAGAAATATACTACTATTATTCAGATAAGGGAGTATAGAGATAAAATGACAAGTAATGACATACTCTGAACTCATATATCATTGTTTTGATAAACCTATGTCAGTGGACCTTCTTCTTGCCATATTTAAGAATTAATAGAGAAACTACAACTGGTCAATGTACAGAGTTATAGACTTTGAGCATTAAGACTTAAATACACTGTTTTGATTTAATCCTTCCCTTCAAGTCTCACAGACACATACACAAGAGGAGGCATATGGTGGAGGTTCAGATTTCTTTGGAAGCACAGTTGTGTTGACTAAATGTGTTTTTTGTTTTGATCTCAAACATGGGATGCGGGGGTGCTTTGTACACCACTGAAGAACAGATTCATTAAAGAGTCATACAAAACATCCTAATGAAAGAGCTCATGATGTTTTGCCAGCCAGAAAACTGTCAGGTGGGGAACATATTTACATCCTTTGACGCACAAACTCTTTTGACAGTTAATCATATAGTAGTTCTGTAAAAATGCTTCAGAGGAATGTGGCAAATACTTTCTCCTTTTCTGAACTCTGCCTCTGATTTCTTTTCGTGCAGTCACTTCTTAATTTGATACAATCTGTTATGAAAATTCTTACTATTATTTCCTGAAATTTGTTGGGGTCCAATTAATCATTGTGTTCATCTATATTTTGACATTTTCCTTTAGTAGTTTAAAAGTTTCAGGACATATTAAGTACTTGATTTTAAATTGATTTTGTACACATGAGCAACTGAGATCTACCTTTAGTACTTGGCATATAAGTATTAATATTTCCCAGTATTACTTATTAAAGAAAATATCATTTATTAATATATAACATTTATGGAGTCAGAAAGGTTTACTTAAATTTACAAAATTGTATGTACTCTTATGTTTTTGCAGGGCTACTATAATGTGAGAATATAGAACATCTGATTATTAATGTTCATATTCACAGAATGAGAAGTTATAGAAGTATTTGTTGATAGTGTTAGGAAATAATTAATATCAAGAACTGTAAGTTGAGAATTCTTAAGATAATAAATGTTATTATCTGTGCATTGCTACATATTAGAATATTTAGGAAACAAAAATGTTTTAAAAACTATTAAATGTATACTGTTTTTAGAAAGCAACACAGTCTTATCTCTTCCTGATATCATTGTACACATATATTCAAAAGAAACTGTCTTCTCCTCTCTACATCATTATGACTAATATAAGAGCTCTATGTATAAATCCATAATCTCATTGATATAACAGTTCATCATTATCATTGGAAAGGTTCAGGAAAGTTCTGTGAGTATATAATCTACAATAAAGGGCTGGCATATATTTCCTCTGTCTCTGATCTACAGAGAAAAATGTAATGAGTTGATAAAAATAATATACCTTTTGTGACATACACTAAATTATGAAATTGGACAGATTTTGGAGTATTTACATAGAATACTTACTTTTGAACACTGTCATGCGAAATTCACCTGCATGCAATATGAAATTCTGTAAATATCTTCTGAGGGAGCCACTCATCCTTGCATGCTCCATTATTCATATTTTCTGTGCTAATCTCAGTTATATTTTAAATCAAATCTTGGAAAATTTACATAAAAACAAAAAGACTTTTAAAACTTCAAAAATGATCATTGTTAGAGCTTCTTTAGTAAAACAGAGCAATGTGTACATGATACCATGATGTAGATTTAATTGTGGCTTCTACAATATGTTGTAGTAAATTAGTCTTAAAATTTAGTTACTCATTTCAATATTTGGCTTTTGTGTAGTAATTTTCTTTTAAACTTTGTGTATTTGTTAGTTTTATATTTCTGTTGTGAAATATTTGACATAAAGATGACAGTGAGGAAGGAATTTTGTTTAAAATTTCAGAAGATGTGTTGCCTGCTTGGTTGGTTCTATTCAACTGAGCAGCCCCTTAGGGTGATAAAAGTTTGTATAGGAAAGCTGATCACTTCCTGTCAATCCTGGAAGCAGAGAGTGAGGAGAATGAGGGGGGACTGTGGCAAGATGTTGTAAAGAAGCAACCAGTTTCATCCTACCCTAACTTATGTCCTAAAATTTCTAAAACCTCTATCAATAATATGGCCAGCTTAGTATCAAATATTCAACAGGTTGTCAGTAGGTGGTGTTGAACAATCAAGACATTGTTCTGTAAAGGTTATGACAAGGAACGATTTTAATTGGCCTGCCCAATCGATAACTGACACAGAATATCTCAGACCTATAGTGTTGGTACTGTTATTGTATTGCTCTCTGTGAGAAAAATTTTTTCACTAGTAATCTTACCTACTGGTAAGATAGTTATGCATATGCATACTGATATTGGAAAATATTGAGCACCATACTCTCAAAATTATTTCACTGTAAGACACACACACATGTGCACATACACAAAAAGAGAGAAAGAGAGAGAAAAGAATCTGTCACAGACTGTTGACTAATGTATTCACTATTATTTTCCATGAAAAACATTCAGTCATGTTGGAGCCAACATCTTCTGGGTAGTGTGTTATAATTGTATGTATAAATGCATGCATGTTTCTAAATATTTGTTCATAACAATGTGCTGTGATGGAAAGTACATGTCGACAACTCAATTGGATTGACAAGAGAGCAAATGAGTGGTTATAGGTAAGCTAATCTGCTCCTAGAAATATGACAAATTGTTAAAAAAACAATCACTGTGTTAGATGAAATGGTAAATTATCTGCCAATTTCAGACAAAGATGTTCAAATGTGTGAAGAACAACAGAATAAATGTGTCTTTAAAAATAATAGCAATAGATAAAAAAATCAAGAAGTAGATGTGGGCATGTGTGTGTGTGACAGTTTGATGGATTATCTAAGAAAAATAAAATGGACATTTCCAGTCCCACAAATGCAGTAAATAACACACTTTAATAAAATAAACAAACAAATTGACAGATTAAATAGTAAAGTTTAGGAGTTTGTCTTTAAGTTAAAGGAAATACCCTTGGCATTACATTTTATAGCACTCTGAATTATTTCATATTTAAATATTATAGATCTGAAAGTGAGTAAAACACTGTATTTGGTTTATACAAGTGTTTACCTCTCTAGCCTAGAAAAGATATCTCCAAGCCAAAGGTTACACAGATAGGTGTGATTAAAATCAATGAGCCACAAAATAAAGCAAAAGTATTAATTTGGGAGAGATTTGTAGGAGAAGAAATATGGTGGACAGGGTGGTAGGAGATTTGGCTAGGATGAGGGTTAGAGTTCTTACATTATGTACACATGTGAAATAGTGCAAGAACAAACTAAATTTAAACAATTAAAAACTCCTTTGATTTTTTTATTATTAGCATAGTAAAAAGAAAGAATTTCATAATATTTCAGTACTTTATATTAGCATACAAAATAGAATTTTTAACATAGACATTTTTCTTAGTTGGAATATGTCTGAATTTTAAAGAATGTACAAAATTTAAAATATAGATAGAAGTTCAGAAAAATGAAATGTTGTAGAAATAGAGTTAAGATAAACATGTGGATGCACTGAAGAGCTAATGCTTAATGGATTTTACATTCAATCAAATTATATAAGTAGCCCCTGAAAGGAAAACAAGTGTGTGTGTATATATATATATATATATATATATGTACTTATATATATTTCTCCAAACTTGATAAAACCAAGGAAAATATATATGCATTATGTGACTAGTTGGAAACATTCTCTGAATAACCAAGAGAGGGGATCTATCTTCATCCTGATATGCACAGAAGACATCAGTGTTTGTGGGATAAGAATGGATAGAATGATCAGAAATTTTAAGGTAAAGGGGCATTAAGAAATAAGAAGGTTCTTTGATTTTATGTGGTTGAGTTTGATAAAAATCTAATATAAGTGTACATAAAAACAGTAAAATAAATAGTGAGTCCACTAGAAAAAAATTATAGAAATGTACAGTACCAAACAATTGGAGATCAATGGCATCTGAGGGTCATCAGTGAGCTGCTGGGAAAGCAGGAGTCTTGGCAGTGATTAAGAAAAGGTGAAAGGACTAGAGATCTTATTATATAGGTCTTTCACTTGCTTGGTTAGAGTTACTCCAGATATTATATATTGTTTGTGGCTATTGTGAAGTGTGTGGTTTCCCTGATTTCTTTCTATTCCCATTTATCTTTTGTATGAACAGGGCTACCGATTTTTTGAATTAATTTTGTACCCAGTAACCTTCCTGAAGGTGTTTATGAGTTGTAGGAGTTCTCTGGTGGAAATTTTGGGTCACTTATGTATATTATCATCTATGAGAAGACATAGGAAGATGGAAAGATCTCTCATGCTCATGGATAGGTAGGATCAACATAATAAAAAAGGCCATCCTACCAAAAGAAATATACAGATTCTATGCAATTCCTATCAAAACACCAACACAACTTTTGTACAGACCTTGAAATATCAATTTTTAACATCATATGGAATAACAAAAAATCCAGAATAGCTAAATCAATCCTGTAAAATAAAATTAAAAAAAAATCTGGAGGTATTACCATCCCAGATTTCAAGCTATGCTACAGAGTAATAATAACAAAAACAGCATGGTACTGGTGTAGAAACAGACCAGTTGATCAATGGAATAGAATTGAAGATCCAGAAATAAACCCACACACCTATGATCACTTAATTTTTGACAAAGAAGCCAAAATCATACAATAGAAAGAGGATAGCATTTTCAACAAATGGCACTGATCTAACTGGATGTTTACATGTAACAGAATGCAAACACACCCATATTTATCACCTTGCACAAAACTTAAGTCCAAGTGGATCAAGTACCTTAATATAAAGCTGGACACACTATATCTAATAGAAGAGAAAGTGGAGAAAAGCCTCGAACTCATTGGCACACGTGACAACTTCCTGAGCAGAACACCAACAGCTCAGGACCTAAGACCAACAATCAATAAATGGGACCTCATAAAACAGAAAGGACAAAGGACACTGTTATTAGAACTAAATGGCAACCTACAGAGTTGGAAAGGATCTTTACCAACCCTACATCTGACAGAGGGATAATATCCAAAATTTCAAAAAAAATTTAAGAAATTAAACACCAAGAAACCAATAATCCAATCAAAAAATGGGAAATAGAGCTAAACTGAGAATTCACAAAAGAGGAATCTCTAATGGCTGAGAGATACTTGAAGAAATGCTCAACATCCTTAATCATCCTAGAAATGCAACTCAAGATGACCCTGAGATTCCATCTCACATCTATCAGAATGGCTAAGATCAAAAACCCAAATAACAGCACATGCTGGTGAGGTTGTGAAAAATGGGGAACACTCCTCCATTGCTGGTGGGAATGAAAACTTGTACAACCACTTTGGAAATCAGCCTGGCAATAACTTAGAAAACTTGGAATAGTTCTACGTCAGGACCCAGCCATACCGCTCCTGGGTATACATACAAATGATTCCTCACCAAAGCACAAGGACATTGGCTCAACTATGTTTGTATCAGCTTTATTTGTAATAGCTAGAAACTGGAAATAACCCAGATGTCCCTCAACCAAGGAATGGATAAAAAAGCTGTGGTACATTTACACAATGGAATACTACTCAGCCATCAGAAACAAGGAAATCATACAATTTTCTGCCAAATGGATGGAACTAGAAAAGCTCACCCTGAATGAACTAACCCAGACCCAGAAAGATGCATATGGTAAGTATTCACTTATAACTGGATTTTAGCCATATAGTACAGAATAACTATCCTACAACCAACAGACTGAAAGGAAAAGGAACATAGACTTCATTATTTGTTAGTGGGACACTTTGCCCTAGTGAACCTGCCATATAGGCCCCCATTGCCATATTGGCCCTCATATGTCTGCTGAACTGAGGGTGGATGATATGTTGAGTACCCCACACTGGAGGAGGAGGAAAGGTGGGAGGAGGGGGAGAGTGTGAGAGGGTGACAGGGCGGGCCTGGGAGGGTGTAGAGAGGGAACTGTGATGGATATGTAAATTGAAGTAATAAATAAACATTAAAAAAAGAGAGAAGCTGAAAGAGCCCACATACATACCTAAGTCTGAAAACTTGCAGAGACTTCCCATAATAACAGAAGGCAGTCTTGGGAAGTAGCTTTCATGCAACCTTAGGCATTCTGTACATTACTACAGATTCTAGAAACTTGGTTGTCTGGGAAATCTGCTGTGAAAGTATTGTGGGAGGAAATAAATAAGGTCTTACACCCTCACCATTTGATGTGACTGAAAAGAATTCCTTTGTAGCCATAATGCAAAGGGAATGATGTAAATCATGTAGATCCAGTGTAAATTGGTCACATTCACATTAGGGCATCTTTTGAGAAGTCATGATGTAGGACTATTCATATCTAACTGATAGATGATAAATTTTGAAAGGATTTCACAAGCATTTTTCTATGACTTTTAAATAACCTGTGGCTTCTTGGTGTCACATGGAAAGAAATGAAACTTTAAGTCTTGTTACTGAGAGTGACTTATTATGTTGAAGAGAATATAAGTTTTTCTTTTTATTTCTTGCTTTGGAAAGGCTGGATAAGAAGCCACACCTGTTAAAATGAGATTTATAACCTCATCAGTTGAAGTGGAGACCATTTAAATAATTTTATTTCATAAATATGTTTGGACGCCATATAAATCAATGCAACCTTTAAAGTACTCATTTGAATTAAAACCTTCATATTCCCTTATTAAAGATACCACAAACATAGTGAATATTAATAATCTCAGATCATTCATTATTGATTCTGATTAGGTAGTTGTTATTTTTCATATCCTCAAAGAATGCCCATCAGTAAAATCAGTTCCAATGTCTTATTCTCAGTATTCATTTGGGAATATGAGTCTTTAGTAGGTCTATCAATCTATGTGTCTATGTATCTATCCATTTCTTTCTACCTGTCTATCTATCATCTATTTATCTATCATCTATGTATCATCTTTTTCTCTCTATTTATTTATATTTATCCATAGATTATATGTATTAACATATATGCATATATAATGTATGCATTAATACATTTTTCATACATGGATCAATAAATCTTCTATCATCTGTGTTTAAAGAAGCTTGAACATATACACAAGAAAATTATATAGTTTAGAATAACATACTGACTTGAGATTTATCTTTTATTTTGCAACCTAATTATTCCAAACTTAAATCTATAATCTTAATTTATTTTTACTTATAAGCATGTGGTATTATATACTACAAAGAAGAATTCTGGGAAAGCCTTGAATGTAGAGAGAATTAGTAAATAGTAAGCACATACTACGTGAAAACATTTTCATGGGCTGTTGACAATTTTTAAATTCTCATAGGATATCTGCAAATTATAGACAATTAAACTCATTTCCCAAGCAAGTAATGCATTACTAGTCAAGGATCATGCAGCTGAGCATTGTTGTGTTTCACACATAGGTCTCTTCAAACCCAATTCATATACTGATAATATGAGAAGCCAGCAGTGAACAGGTGGCCTCTACATTTTTAGAGAAGAGGGGAAATGAAACATTAAATCTGAGTGCTTTGAGGTAGAGCTGGCAGAAGGGGAGCAGACGCAGATAGGCATCTGGAACAGTTTATAGGGTCTTCTTTCTTATAGCATATAGTCTATAAAGAAAAGAAGAGTGCTAAGAAATAGTTTCACAAGATTGAACTTACAATATCAAAATGCAGTTTGCTGAAGGATTTCTCTCAAAAATAAAGCTTGCAAAATCAGTGAAAAACTTGCAAAACCACAGCAAGACTCTGTGACCAAAAGAAGTGAGATTGTCCACTAACCTGTCCACTTTCATTTCAATGTCATTTTTCAGATATTATCATTTGAAATTAGCATATGTTTACTCAAATATCTATTATAGGCATAACTTATCATTTGTTTCAATAAAACTCACCCAAATACATTTTGTGTCAGTTCCAAATTTGTGGCCTTCTTTTTCATAAATTGTTATCTCTCTCTCTCTCACACACACACAGACATATATATATATATATATATATACACACACACACACACACACACACCACACACACACACGCCACACACACACACACACACACAGATGCACACACCCTGATCAGTCTGTACATGGTTATTTGTATGTTCAGCACTGACCATTTGTTATTGAATGTGCTCTATTTTGGGCAAAATAATTTAACCTGTTCTCAGCATTTCTTAATAATCTTGTTCAGCTCATGCTCTGGTATGTTGTCTGATGAAAGTTTACGACTGTAGCTTCTGACATTCCTGTGAGATTCATTTTCACACAGTTAACTCTCTCCTCCTTTGGTTCTTACAATATTTCCATCTTTCCTTCACCGTGCATAGCCACCTTCTCCCAGGGCTGTGACCCCACAGAGTCCCTGAATCAATTACTCCCTTCCATGGACGCAGGCTAGATGTACACGAGACCATTAGGGCCCTGTTGGGATTCCATTCCCAGGAATGGAGCCTTTCTTTTTCTCTATGCTGTCTTCCTTTTAAGGGCCTCTCAATATCATAGGGATGAAAAAGTATTAAGATCTCTGAGCCTCAGGTTTCAGAGTTGCACTATAGCTGTATTGGTTGGGACTGGGTTCCACAACTCTATAAGTTGATTAATTGTGCTTTTGTGTAATCATCTCCTATTGCAAAGAGAAGTTTTCTTGATGAATGTGAGAACTCTGCTTACCTGTGAGCATAAGAACAAATAATTGGAATGTAGTTAGAAATAATAATTTTCATAAAGGGTGGTTGTTATGTTCTCCTCCAAGTTCAATGGTTTTGGGAGTTTTAAAGTGAAAAGCCATTTAAGAGAAATTAGATTCATCTTCAGATGAATAGAAGGATCTGAGAAAGCTAAAAATCCAGATTGCTCTTATTGTTTGTCATGTAAAACATAGAAGGCAATGAGCCATTATAAGGAAATACATCATTCACGAGGATTCTGATGCTTTAATCTCTGGTTATGAATAAAATATTTGTTCTCAGTTTATATCACTAAGTCAAATCCTATACTCATAATATATATCTAACTCTTGCTATTTCCAACAAAAATGATTTTTATGCATTCAGGTTTAAAACCATATTAAACAGGATCACTGAAATGCATATTGAAAACGCAATTTAAATGAAGGGAAAATAAAATTACTTGCAATAGGATAATATGATTACTGTAATTGAGTACAAATTTGAGAGTTGAGAATTGGGCTTTCTGGGAGCTTGTGCATAATAAAATGTTATTATATAGTAGACATCCCTTTCAGTAGATTAACTATATTATTTCCCTTATTCAGCAATGCAATATCCTAACAATGGAAATACTTAAGGCTGCAAAATGTTAAACGACATACAGTACTACATCAAGTTTATTTAGTTCATGTTTTGGCTTAGCAATTTGCAAGTCATGCACTATTCACAGTCTGCAATTTCATCATCATTTAAATAGATGTAATAATTAGCTCATTCAATTAATTATGTGACCATTTATACAATTAGCATATTATAATGTATACACTATTATAAAAATGGTTACAAAATAGCTTATTCATTTGTATGATTGTGATAAAAAATTTCAACAAAAATAAATGTGCCAAACATTTTTTTTCTAATGAAATAGTTTGCTTACAATCACTTATAGTCTAGACATAGAGATAGGTAGTTATGCTAGTAATTAAGAGGCAAAAGAGTTTTATATTTAGTACATTAGTTTTCTATTGTGGTGAGACTAATTATTTTATATATAACCACTTAGACCAGGGTACATTTATTGCTTTGCAGTTTCCTGGGAGTGGGACTAAAGACCCAAGCAGAATGCTTTGTTCTGAGGCTCACAGAACTCTAAGCAAGCTGCAGACCCATCAGAAGGTGGATCTAAGGAAATTATTTATTTAAAAATCCTGTGAACTGGAAGTGAGTTTGGTTGGTACAGTGAGCACTGAACATTAAAAAAAAAAAGCTTCTATTCCATACCTGGCACTTCACATAGTGGTATGGTGTTGTAAGCCTGTAATCTCAGTCTTCGAAGAGTAGGAGCAGAATAATCTAACATCAAAGTTGTTTGGCTATATAGCGAGTTCAAGAGCAGCCTAGGCTACATGAATCCCTCTTATAAAATAGATGACGGATGACACATAAATAAATAGGTAGATAGATGCTAGATAGATAGATGATTGATAGACAGATAGATAGATAGATAGATAGATAGATAGATACATAAATAGATGGATAGATGGATGAATGGATAGATAGATGATATATAGATAGATGATAGATGAGAGATGTAGATAGATAGAAGGTGATAGATGGATAGCTAGATGGATGATATATAGATAGATGATTGAGGGTGATAGGTAGACGATAGATAGATGATAGATATAGAAGATAGATAGAGAAAATGAAATCACTTCAAAATCTTTGGCATGTTAATAAAATTAATATCTAGACCAATGTCTGAACAAGGATCATGCTCTTTAGGTTTCCCCTAACTGCAAAATAAAGGTATTTTATGACTGTCATCTACTGGGTGACATAATATGAAGAGTGACAATACATCATCATATTAGTCTATTGGTCAGAAGCAAATTACATGTCCATGCTATACACAGAGAAGATATCATTCAAGGCTAGTAAGATGGCTCAGTCAATAAAGGTAATGTGATCAAACCTGACAATCTCAGTTCAATCCCTAGAATCTACATGGGGATAGGAGAAGGCTGACTTCTGAAAATTATTCTTTGACTTTCCCATATGTGCAAACACACACACACACTAAATAAATAAATAATAAAATTAAAAAAAAACATAAATTGTTTAAGAAGGGAGATTATCAAGCAGTATAGACACTTAAATTTGGAATCATTGAAGGTAACTCTGGCTTCTCATTCTCACAGGTACACTCAGAAAGAAAGAAAAATCTTGAGTTTGAAGTAATTAATTACAACATGGCATCTTCGTATGGACAAAACCATTATCTGAAGAAAAGAACATTCCAAGTATCTTTCTTTTTTTTTTAATACTTTATTTTTTTTTCTTCAAGTTACATCTCAGTCACAAACCCTTCCCTATTCCCCCTTCCTATCTCGCCCTTCCACCCTCTTCCCCCCAGAATTTTCCCCTTTCAGTCCAACAGATGGTTCCTTCTCTTATAACAGTAAATAATATACAAGACAATATATATATAAATATGCCACATTTATGAGAGTTAAATGGCCCAGTATACCTTCCCAATGTCCAGTTTATACACATTTGGCCCCTGACTTTAACATTTTACTATCTAACCATCTCCATGAGTTTAAAGGTCTATATGTGACTCAACATTCATACTAACTTGCAACACAATTTTAAGAGTATCTTCTTAGATCTATAACACCCTCTTGATTCCTAAACAACTCAAAATTTATCTATGAGACTCTAGCTGTCTATTCTTCAACCACCTTAGAGACCTGAGAGGGATAAATATATCTGCTTATATAGGAAGTGCAGGGCCTGCAGCTTCCAAAACTAAGAAATGACATACCAGTGACTGCCTGGACAGTTCCCATTTTCTCTCCATACATTCCTGCATCAGTCTTCAGCCTTTGGGTCCTGTTTCTCTGACAGACATTTGTTGTAGAGCAGGGATTGTGAAGGACTTACCTACCCTGTCTTGGCAGAGCTAGGCTGTCGACTTCCCTGCTACCAAGTTTTGTCCTTTTTGGACAGCAGTCTGTCTGCAGTTGGTGCAAGGGGTTTTTTCATGCCAAGAGAAAGGCTTACCACCAATTCAACCATCTCACACTGGAGAGTCTTCAATGCTTATCTTCTACTTGGAGTAGAATAGGGGGTGCTGTCAGGAGCTGATATGTCTTGAGACATATCCAAGTATCTTTCTAATCAGTTCTCTTCTCACTGAATCAGCATGGGGAAGAGAGAGGATTACATCTCAGGCTCTATTGTTATTATTCCTGTGCTTTGCAGTCACCAAATCCCTGTTTTACTTTTCCTGTCTTTGACAGATGGATTTGCATTCACAGTGTCTCAAATTCCAACAAGCTATTTAAATATCTAATTTTAATGGAGTTTCAGTTGGGAACACAATTTATTTCTTGAAGTAGACTGACCTTTCAGTGTTTGTTGCAACATGGCACATGGTAAAGAAAAGAATTAGTAACCAAAGAGATCTGTCAAACAAGAATTGCTATGATACTCTACACTTACACTGTTTAAAAGAGTTATCTATTCACTTATAGTCGGATTTTAGCCATATAGTACAGGATAACTATACTATAGCCAATGCACCAAAGGGAACAGGAACATAGACTTTGTTACCTGTCAATGAGACACTTTGCCCTACTGGTGCTGCCTTGTAGGCCTCCAATATATGAGGAGGCTCTTGGCCCTCATATGACTGCTGAACTGGGGCTGGGGACTGATATGTAGGGACACTCCACTCCAGAGGAGTGGGATGGAAGGGGGAGTGGGTAGAGGGTGGGAGGTTGGGACTGGGGTGGGGAAGGAGGGTAAGGTGATGGAGATGTAACCTGAAGTAATAAACAAAAAAAGAAAGGAAATACTATAAAAAGAGTTATCAATTATGAATTAATATGAACAACCCTACTAACTTTTATGTTAGTAATACAATTTTCTTTGTCCCAATGTAAAAATTTGTGAGGAAAATTATAAATTCTCGCTCCCAGCCACTGAGCACAAATCCTAAATCCACATGTGTGTCCTTAAATGAATCACGTAAACCTTCTATTCAACCTTCCATTTTCCAATTTCTTAATCGTGATTAAAGGGATTATGTTTATTTTGATGTTTTTACTAGTGGCTAAGTAAAAATAGTTAAAATACGTGGGCATTGAGCTTAAGGGGTCTTCAATAAATATTAATGTCTTCATACAGTTTTGCAGGTAGAGTAGAAAATGAGTATATTACTTTTACTAGAGAGCTATATATCATTTCTGAACATTTCCTGAAAAGATAGTGTATTTTAACTTTATTCATCTACACACACAAAAAAAAATTTACATATAACACACATATTTTATATATGCCAATAATATAATCTGGTAAATAATGATATGTTTGTAAAAAGAGAAAATATGAAACAGCATATTTATATGAAAGACATTTTGGATTTTAATAGCCTAGTATTATGCTTCAATAATTTTGAGAGATTTTAGTTAGCAAGGTAAACAGTCTTCTAACAAAAGCTGTTACTCGGTCTTAGACTGTAAAAATAAATATGGAATATTGATTTCAAACTCATTTCAAATTCTGAAAGTTTTCCTACCTTTGCATAAATAGTCTAGTATGTTAGCAGTGTTCAAATAATATGTCTCATAAAGTTACAGGTTTTTATTCTATTGTATTTCAGAAAAAAATAAAGTATATCTGAAACATTCATGGTAAGCATTCTGAAGTAACATAAAATGTTAGTCTTCTCATTCATTAACAGCTGTACACATTTTATACTTTATGGCTAGCATTCCTGAGCCAGTAGGTGCTATTTCTAAGTGTATGCTGCTACACAAAAAATAGTCAAAATTGATTTTTCACTTGTGGTAGTATTGATTAGAAAAGAAATTTTGTAAATTTCTTTGAAGCACTTTGTCTACCAAAAACATTTATTAAAAATATGAATTTAGTGTTTTTATATATACTTGATTCTAATAATTTATACCTATGACTAAATTTAATTACTTTTTAATGATCAGCATGAGTTTTGTAGGTGTAATTAGAGATATGTAGTATTTCATATATATTAGTAGATTCTCAATAATCAATGACGTCTGTTTTAGAAATATAATTTTTTGTTAAAAATTTATCATTGAACACTTTAAATCATTTTAAAATAAGATGACTAACAAATACGTTGTTAAAATTGTTGTTATTTTTCTTTTAATTCAGGAATAAAACCTAATACTTGATAGACCATTTCTTTAACCTCCTTCACTAGAAGACTATTTTTGTATATTAAACATTGCCAAAATGCCATGTATGCTTCCTTTTCAAAAATTTTGTTGTGATATTATTCATCTGTTTGTCAGAAACGACTTATTATTGTCCTGCATTTAGGAGAATTAAAACTGTTTGTTTGTGATGGACATTGAATCCTAGTCATCAGCATAAATTTGTCAGAAAATGAATGAACAAATGAATGAATGAATGAATGAATGTGATTTTGGCATTTCTCCTAAACAAAATTTGGAGATAACCATTGCATTATCTGCAGTTAGTAATGTTATGAATAGTTCAGAAAAATGATTCAGGCACACTCCGATATTTTATAGAAGTTGATATTCTAGTTTTTTTTCCTATTATTGTCACAAAATATCCTGACCAAAAAGGGCAGGACAGGAAATGGTTCACATGGCTTACAAATCCAAGGTATAGCGCATCATTGAAGAGAAATAAAGGCAGAGACTCAAACAGATAGTCGCATCACATCCAGCCAAGAATAGAGAGAAATGAATGTACTCATGATGTCCTAATTGCTCACTGTGTGCTCAATTGGTTGGATATGATTAGTAATCCTTCACTTACGGATTCCAGAACCACTTGCACAGCAAAGTGTACAACCTACCCTGGCTTTTGTTTCCCAAAAAGATCAACAATCAAAACAACTGATCACCGATATGCTCACGAGCCAAGTTCATCCAGTCACTTCCTGATTTGATGTTGTCTTCCCAAATGATTCTAGGCAATAGGAAATCGAAATTGAAAACATGCCTCATAGATGACTTGGAAGCACTCTAGAGTTGAATGCCACACAGAAAGTAAAATGTAGTTGAGGATATGATCACTGCATGTAAAAAAGTTTTCTGAAAACATATACTTTAATGCAAAATTAAAAATCCGTGGTGAATTGTTTTCCTCTGCCTGATGATTCTTTGTTGTAAACCATTTGCTGTACACCTGACTTTATACTGTCACATTTTCAGGACTTATCAATATGAAGAAACTAAATATCTTTAAAGGGGAGAATTACTTCCAAAATGTATGAATACCCTGAATTATCATCTGACTGTCCTTGATGATCTTTTGCCTCACAGTTATTTTTTTAAGAATTTTGAATTTTATAACCCTACCAATAGTACAACAGTGGATAAGCTGTTAAAGCAGATCTGTGAAGATTATCATGTGACCATAATGAATTATTCAAAGTTCTGATGTGATACCATTTAATGCTGTACTAGAAACATCCAGTTTTTTTAAAAAAAATATTTAAACTGATACTTCTTAAGATCCAGTGAACTCCAGAGGTTGATCTCTACACAGTAAGGAATCTCCAATTTTCTACTAGAAAAAAGTTAATAATAAATAGAATATTTGAATTATTGCTCCTATTTTTACTTCCCAATCATTTCTTTACTCTAGAGTTTTCTTCTCTAAAACACAGAATAATTCTGTTCAACTGCACAACTCATAACTGGAAAGATAATGAGATAATTCCCTACTCTTTTATTGGATTACAAAGTCTTTCTTCTTTCTCATAAATATTGAATGAAGGATCCAAGATGGCAGCGGCCAGCGTGGACGTATTTTGATTTTGGGGACAACAGTCACAAGGAGGAAAGTGTTGCAGGAAGCTGTACAAAGGGCACGACCCCTTCTAAATCTCACCCAGCTACACAGAAACCACAGAAGATGCCTGGGCAGGACGCCACTTCCAACTCTCGTACACGCTAGGAAGCCTCTGGACACGGGAATCGGTATAACCCATCCCCCCAAAAGGAGAAATCCCAGGTAAATTCCAACATAATACCCAGCCAACAGATTCAGAAACCACACAGAGATAATCCCCACCCTGCTGGGCACTCCCAGGTCTCACACAGACAATCCAATTATCTGGGAAAGGTTGCAACCCTTGGAAATGAAGTAGCTCCACTGCAAAGCGCCTTCAGATCCCAGTCTGTGATGTCACTGGCCAGCTTCCAAGCCTCAGGAGCAGCAAGGCTATTGGAGCTGAACTGAAGATTTACCCCCTACAGGAACCAACCCCGGGCAAACTGTGAGATATTTGAAACTGTCCTATATCGAACTTTTGTACTAGTAAGGGCCCTTCCGGCGGGGAATCCAAGCTTACTTGTGCACAGCTCTGCCACCTGAATTAATTAGGTCCCCACCTGGGAGGCGGAACTGAATGACTCACCTTATAGGGGTGGAGTAAGGCAACTCCTACACCACAGTGCCCCCTTTGGACCCAAGTCCAGAAGACAGCAAAAAAAACAAAAAAATTCCACATGGCCAGAGGCCCAAGACAAAAAAAAAAAAAAAAAAAAAAAAAAACAAA
>CAJQZJ010032455.1:1289923-1354083 GCA_907164525.1 Lophiomys imhausi
AAAAAAAAAAAAAAAAAAAAAAAAAAAAAAACCAAATAAAAACAGCGAAATGTCTCCAACAAAAGAAAGCAACGCTATTCCGTCCAGCCCGAACCACCTCACCACAACTGAAACACATGAAAATGATGACAATTCTACATTATGGAAAGTGATAAAGTCCCTTCAAGAAGAACTTAAAACTATGAAGGAATTCAAAGAAGCCACAATTTTACAAGTCAAAACAACGAATACCATCATTAAAGAGCTCCAAGCCAAGGTAATCCTGTAACCGAACTTTTAAATTATTATTTAACACTTATTTATTTATTACTAAATTCACTTATAACAAACACCAACAAGTTCTTAACTACTAATCCTATAAATTCCTACAACCCCTTTAACCTATCCACTAAACCTATTGATAATTATATTTCTAACCTTTTAGAATGATACAGTCTCTGGGGCAGGTCCTCAGTCGTCAGGAACACAGTCTTTGTTGTAGATTCTTTAACACACTTAACACGCTTAGCAGTCCTTTTTCTGGATCTCTCAGATGCAGGTTCGTCAGGGTAAGTTGGTTATTACAGTCTCACCTTAAATAAGGCTTCATGCTTTCTTCTCTGTGGGAGACCCCAGCCGTCTTGCAGGCCAACTTACTTCTTTTGAATCAGGAACTCAGCTACTCTGCCTCAGTCCTTAAAGCCAGGCATAGTTTCCCCTAGGCCACTGATCGGACAGATCAAACCCCTCCAGGCAAAAGCTGAGCCACAGGGTCCAGTCTTTGGCCTTTGGTGTCTTGCTCAGGCTTTCTTTGCTCACAAGCTTCTTTCTGCTTCAGGGAGAGAGCTGGCCATCAATGGCCAGCCCTTTTTTTCAGCAGGACTCTTGGAGCTCTCTAGCATCAGGGGCCTCTTCACTTTCTGGGCTCCATGCACTGTCCTTCAATAGGAGGAACTCTGTTTCAGCTTAATTTGGGTTCTGCCCACTTAGCAGCTGAAAACAATGTCAGGCCAGATACTTTGTTTCTTCAAGTCTATTGAGTCTTTCCTGTTTTTCCTGACTTCAACCTTGTTTTTCAGTCTATTAAGTCTTCCCTGTTTTTCCTGACTTCATGCTGATAATGCTCTTCATGCCCCGAACTAAGAGACAGTATCAGAAACTCCTATATATTTTCTAAATCTAATTTATCTAACCCCTACATAACCCAGCTTGAACAGGAAAAGGATAAAGCAATGAAAGATCTCCAGACAAAAACAAGCAAAATGGAGAATGAAATGTACAAAACGAACACTACCACTCAAGACATGAAAATAGAAATGGAAACAATAAAGAAAACATAGTCAGAGTTAAAAGAGGAAATGGAGAATCAAGAGAAGAGAACAGGAACTACGGATGTGAGTGCGAAAAATAGGATGCAAGAGATGGAAGACAGGATCTCAAGCATGGAAGATTTGATGGAAGAAATCAGTACAACATCCAAAGAAAAAGAGAAGGCTAAAATATCTCTCACCCACAACATCCAAGAAATCAAAGACTCAATGAAAAGATGGAACTTAAGAATTATAGGCATAGAGGAAAGAGAAGACTCCCAACGCCATGGTCCAGGAAATATCTTCAAAAAAATCATAGAAGAAAACTTCCCAAATCTAAAGAAAGAGTTGCCAGTAGAAATCCAAGAGGCTTACAAAACACCAAACAGATTAGATCAGAAAAGAAACTCCTGTCGCCACATAATAATAGAAACTCCAAATGTAGAGAACAAAGAAAGGATGTTACAAGCTGTAAGAGAAAAAGGCCAAGTCACATACAATGGCAGACCCATCAGAATCACACCTGACTTCTCCTCAGAAACTTTAAAAGATAGAAGGGCCTAAGGAGATGTCCTACAAGCCCTGAGAGAATATAGGTGCCCATCCAGACTACTATATCAAGCAAAACTCTCTATCAACATAGAAGGAGAAAACAAGATATTCCATGACAAAATCAAATTCAAACAATAACTCCTCACAAACCCAGCCCTACAGAAGATCCTCGAAGGAAAATTCCAACAGAGAGAAGATAACTACACCCAAGAAAACAGAGGAAATAGAAACCTCCACAGCAACTAAACAAAAGAGAAACACAAGACAGACAGCTCTAACAAAATGATGGGAAATAACAACCCCTGGTCACTAATATCCATCAACATCAATGGACTCAACTCGCCAATAAAAAGACAGATAAGTCGACAGCCTAGCTATGCCAAGACAGGGTAGGTAAGTCCTTCATAATTCCTGTTCTACAATCAATGTCTGTCAGAGAAACGGGGCCAAATGGCTGAAGATTGATGCTGTAATGTATGGAGAGAAAATGGGAACTGTCCAGGCAGCCACTGGTATGTCATTTTTTAGTTTTGGAAGCTGCAGGCCCTGCACTTCCTATATAATCAGATATATTTATCCCTCTCAGGTCTCTTAGGTGGTTGAAGAATAGATAGCTAGAGTCTCATAGTTAAATTTTGAGATGTTTAGGAATCAAGAAAGTGTTCTGGATCTAAAAATATATTTGTAAAATTATGAGGCAAGTTAGTATGAAATCTGAGTTAGATATAGAACTTTAAACTCATGGAGATGGTTAGATAGTAGAATGTTAAAGTCAGGTGCCAAATACATATGGACTGGACATTGGGAATGTATGCTAAGCCATATAACTCTTTCAATTGTGGCCTGTTTATTTCTGTTGTTTTGTATTGTATTTATAGTTATAATAAAAAGAACCATTTTTTGTACTGAAAGGGAGAGCTGTTGGGGGGGAAAAAGAAATACTTTAAACTAAAAAAAAAGAAGGGAAGAGGATGGGGGGTTGAGGGGGAGGAGGGAGGAAGGGTGGGACTGGAGGGGGGAGTAGGGAGGGGATTGTGATTGAGATGTAACTTGAAGAAATAAAAAATAAATTATTAAAAAAAAGAGAGACACAGACTTACAGACTGGATCCATAAACAAGACCCAATTTTTGCTGTATACAAGAAACACATCTCACTATTGAAGATAAACAGTACCTCAGAGTAAAGGGGTGGGAAAAGGTCTCCCAAGCAAATGGACCCAGGAAACAAGCTGGAATAGCCACCCTAATATCAAACAAAACAGACTTCCAATTGAAGTTAATAAAAAAAGACAGAGAAGGGCATTACATACCCATTAAAGGTAATATACACCAAGAGGTCATCTCAATATTGAACATCTATGCCCCAAATACAAAGGCACCTACATTTATAAAAGAAATGCTTCTAAAACTTAAATTGCACATCGATCGAAACACTTTAATAGGGGGAGACTTCAACACCCCACTCACAACTATGGACAGATCATCAAGACAGAAGCCAAACAGAGAAATATTGAGTCTAACAGAGATCATGAAACAAATGGACCTAACAGATATCTACAGAACGTTTCACCCAAACAAAAAAGAATACACCTTCTTTCAGCACCTCACGGAACCTTCTCCAAAATCGACCATATAGTGGGACACAAAGATAGCCTCAACAGATGCAAGAAAATTGAAATAACCCCTTGTATCTTATCAGACCACCATGGAATAAAGCTGGACTTCAATAGCAAAAGAATCAATGGAAAGTCTACACTCACATGGAAATGGAACAACTCTTTACTAGAAGACCACTGGGTCAGGGAAGAAATAAAGAAGGAAATCAAAGACTTCTTAAAATCCAATGAAAATGAAGTCACAACATACCCAAACCTATTGCACACAATGAAAGCTGTGCTATGAGGAAAGTTCATAGCACTAAGTACCTTCAAAAAGAAAATTATGACAGCTCATATTAGCGAATTAACAGCTAAACTGGGTGAATTGGAAAAAAAAAGAAGCAAACACTCCGAAGATGAGCAGAAGGCAGGAGATCATCAAACTTAGGGCTGAAATCAACAACTTAGAAACAAAAAGAACTATACAAAGAATCAATGAAACCAAGAGTTGGTTCTTCGAGAAATCAACAACATAGACAGACCCTTAGCCAAATTAATTAAAAGACAGAGGGAGAAAACACAAATCAACAAAATCAGAAATGAAAAGGGTGAAATAACAACAAACATTGAGGAAATCCAGACAATATTTGGATCCTACTTTAAAAATCTATACTCCACCACATTTGAAAACTTAAGTGAAATGGACAATTTTCTTGATAGATTCCACCTACCGAAGCTAAATCAAGATGAGATAAACAGATTAAACAGCCCTATAACCCCTAAGGAAATAGAAACAGTCATTAAAAAGCTCCCAACCAAAAAAAAAAGCTCAGGGCCAGATGGCTTTAGCACGGAATGCTACCGGACCTTCAAAGAGTAACTAACACCATTATTCTTCAAACTCTTCCACCACATAGAAACTGAAAGGACACTGCCAAACTCATTCTATGAGGCCACTGTCATTCTGATTCCTAAACCACACAAAGACACAACAAAGAAAGAGAACTTCAGACCAATCTCCCTCATGAACATAGATGCAAAAATACTTAATAAAATACTAGCAAACCGAATTCAAGAACACATCAAAAGTATCATACACTATGATCAAGTATTCATCCCAGGGATGCAGGGATGGTTCAACATACGAAAATCTATCAACGTCATTCACCATATAAACAAGATGAAAGAAAAAAACCACATGATAATCTCGCTACATGCAGAAAAAGCATTTGACAAAATCCAACACCCCTTCATGCTAAAAGTTTTGGAGAGAACGGGCATACTAGGACCATACCTAGAAATAATAAATGCAATATACAGCAGGCCAGTGGCCAACATCAAAATAAATGGAGAGAAACTTGAAGCATTTCCTCTAAACTCAGTGACAAGACAAGATGCCCACTTTCACCATATCTCTTCAATATAGTACTTGAAATTCTTGCTAGATAATAAGACAACTAAAGGACATCAAAGTGATAAACATCGGAAATGAAGAAGTCATATTATCCCTAACTGCAGATGATATGATAGTATACATAAGTGACCCCAAACATTCTACCAGAGAACTCTTACAGCTGATAAACACCTTCAGCAAAGTGGCTGGATACAAAATTAATTCAAAAAAATCAGAAGCCCTTCTTTATACAACAAACAAATGGGCTGAGAAAGTAATAAGGGCAACAACCCCTTCACAATAGCCACAAACAACATAAAATACCTGGGGGTAACTCTAACCAAGCAAGTAAAGGACCTGTACAACAAGAACTTCAAGCCCTTGAAGAAAGAAATAGAAGAGGCCTTTAGAAGATGGAAAGATCTCCCATGCTCATGGATAGGTAGGATCAACATAATAAAAATGGCCATCCTACCAAAAGCAATATATAGATTCAACGTAATTCCTATCAAAATACCAACACAATTTTTTATAGATTGGAAAGAGCTAGTCTCAATTTCATATGGAACAACAAAAAGGCCAGAATAGCTAAATCAATCCTGTACAATAAAAAAACATCTGGAGGTATTACCATCCCAGATTTCAAGCTGTACTACAGAGCAATAGTTGAAAAAACAGCATGGTATTGGTATAGAAACAGATCAGTAGATCAATGGAATTGAATTGAAGATCCAGAAATAGACCCACACACTTATGGCCACCTAATTTTTGACAAAGAAGCCAAAACGGCACAAGGGAAGAAGGACAGCATCTTCAAAAAATGGTGCTGGTCCAACTGGATGTTCATTTGAAAAAGAATGAAGTTAGACCCATACTTATCATCTTGTACATAACTTAAGTCCAAGTGAATCAAAGACCTTAACATAAGGCCGGTCACACTAAATCTACTAGAAGAAAAAGTGGGAGAAACCCTCGAACTAATTGGCACAGGCGACAACTTCCTGAACAGAACACCAACAGCTCAGGACCCGAGATCAACAATCAATAAATGGGACCTCATGAAACTGAAAAGCTTCTGTAAGGCAAAGGACCCTGTCATTCGAACAAAACGGCAGCCTACAGACTGGGAGAAAATCTTCACCAACTTCACATCTGACAGAGGGCTAATATCCAAAATCTACACAGAACTCAAGAAATTAAATGCCAGGAAACCAAATAATCCAATCAAAAAATGGGGGACAGAGCTAAATAGAGAATTCACAAAGGAGGAATCCCTAATTGCTGCAAGACACTTGAAGAAATGCTCAACATCCTCAGTCATCAGAGAAATGTAACTCAAGACAACTCTGAGATTCCATCTCACACCTGTCAGAATGCCTAGGATCAAAAACTCAAATGACAGCACATGCTGTCGAGGGTGTGGAGGAAGGGGTACTCTACTCCATTGCTGGTGGAAATGCAGGCTTGTGCAACCACCATGGAGGTCAGTCTGGCGATATCTTAGAAAACTTGGAATAGCTCTGCCGCAGGACCCAGCCATAGCACTTCTGGGTATACACCCAAATGCCTCTTCACGGAATCATAAGGAAGTTTCCTCATCTATGTTTATAGCAGCCTTATTTGTAATAGCTAGAAACTGGAAACAACCCAGATGTCCCTCAACTGAAGAATGGGTTAAAAAACTGTGGTACATCTACACAATGGAATATTATTCAGCTATCAGAAACAATGAAATTATGCAATTTGCAGCCAAATGGATGGAACTAGAAAAGCTCATCCTGAGTGAACTAACCCAGACTCAGAAGGACACATATGGCATCTATTCACTTATAGTAGGATTATGGCTATATAGTAGAAGGTATCAATACAACTAACACACCAAAGGGAACTTGGACATAGACTTCTTATTTTTAATTTTTATTTATTTTTTATATATTAGTTATGTTTTTTCTATTTTTTAGTCTTTTCTATTTATTGTATGCTCATTGATTTGTTTGTTTAGTAGTTGTCTCTCCCGGGCAACGAGACACTTTTCACTGATGGTACTGCTTCGTAGATCCCCAATGAATGAAGAGGCTCTTGGCCCTCATATGACCTCTCAACTGATATGAGGGACTGTTATATAAGGACACCCCACCCCAGAGAAATGGGATGGAAGGGTTAGGAGGTAAAGAAAAAAAATGAAATGTGATCTTTCAGCCTTTTATTACTAACTGTCATAAACTGTTTAGGATAATTAAGAAATGCAAACTAATGGTTATGCAAGCTGGTCATTCTGTTAGGTACTATGACAGCCTACTATAGTTACTTACTAAGCTAATCAGAAATAAAGCTGCTAAGAGACAAGCAACATCTGCTTACCCTAATATAAGAGATAGATAGGGCCTCTTCAAAAACCTCAAGAGATCTGCAGAATATGGCATTCAAAGATGTTTTCTTAACTTTAGATTTTTTTATATCAAGACATATCAACTCTTGACAGCACCCCCTATTCTCCTCCAAGTAGAAGATGAGCATAGAAGAATCTCCAGTGGGAGATGATTGAATTAGTCGCAAGCCTATCTCTTGGTAGGAAAAGCCCCTTACTCCAACTGTAGACAGACTGCTGTCAAAAAAGGACAAAACTTGGAAGCAGGTAAGTCGACAGCCTAGCTCTGCCAAGGCAGGGTAGGTAAGTCCTTCATAACCTCTGCTCTACATCAATGTCTGTCAGAAAAGTGGGGCCAAATGACTGAAGAGCGATGCTGTAATGTATGGAGAGAAAATGGGAACTGTCCAGGCAGCCACTGGTATGTCATTTCTCAGTCTGGGAAGTTGTAGACCCTGTACTTCCTATAAAATCAGATATATTTATCCCTCTCAGGTCTCTGAGGTGATTGAAGAACAGATAGCTAGAGTCTCATAATTTAATTTTGAGTTGTTTAGGAGTCAAGAGAGTGTTATTCATCTAAGAAGATACTTTTAAAATTGTGTTGCAATTAGTATGAATGTTGAGTTAGATATAGAACTTTAATCTCATGGAGATGTTTTTATAGTAGAATTTTAAAGTCAGGTACCAAATACATATGGACTGATCATTGGGAATGTACGTTAAGCCATATAACTCTCATAACTGTGGCCTAATTACCTCTGTTTTACTGTATTGTATTTATTATTATAAGATAAAGAACCATTTGTTGGACTGAAAGGGAAACTGTAGGGGGAAATAAGATATACCTTAAACTTAAAAGAAAAAAAAGGGAAGAGGATGTGGGGTTGAGGGTGGAAGGGTGGGACTGGAGGAGGAATAGTGAGAGGGCTGCGATTGAGATGTAACTTGAAGAATTAAAAAATAAAGGAAAAAAATCTTTAAAAAATTAATATTGAAAGAGTTATATAAAACATAAATGAGAGTTGAACTAAGTGGTATTTAGACAAGGAAGAAAAGTAAGCATGCTGTATTCATTAAGATATGAATTTACAATTACTGAAGGAATATTGCAGCATTAGGGAAGATGCTGTTCTTGTTACAGGGGAAAGGATTTCACACTTATGAAAACAAAATATTTCAGTGTGGTGGCACATACCTTGAATCCAAGTACTTGGGAAGTAGATATCTGTGAGTTACAGGCTAGTTTGGTCTATATTACCAGTTTCATGTCATTCAGAGTTATATAGAGAAATTCTATCTAAAATCATTATCATCATCATCATCATCATCATCATCATCATCATTATCTCTATCACATTGTTTATCAAACACTAAGTTTTAATTTACTTAACAAATAATTACTTGAAACTTATTTATTACTTGTTTAATGTAAACATCATGGGAATAACATGCTAAGGTCTGTTTGCTAATTTTCAGGTTGCCATTTAAGTGATTTGTGTGTTCTGCTTTTAACACTAACAAAACTCTGCCATAAGTGATATTGCTCCCACTTCATGGCTTAGAAAGCAAAATGATAATGAATTTAAAATATTGTTAGAAATCAAAACCTTAAGAAATATAAAATATTGTTCAAGGGTACCACATATCTTGGATAGTTAAAATGAACTACAGCATAATTCTAGGATCCTTCTACTTCTTGGTCAAAGTATCAGTGATCTTAAAACTTGCATTCAGCATACTTGCCTCACCATCATGTGAAGCATGCCAAGTTCTGTCACATGTACATGTTGTGTTTGGGTCAATGGCACCATGTCTGCAGCTGGCATGTGCTTTGGTAATGATATGGAAAACAGATCCTGAAAAACCTCAAGGAATTTCAGGGGTGGGGAGTGTGCCCCTTAGCATTTTCCTGAAAGAATGTTCTGGAGGATTTCATGGTGGTCACCTTACCCATTTGTATGCCTGCTTGTGGGTGATGATCCAGTTGTTTTTCAAGATTGCTGTTCTGTTCTTTTCATTATTAATTTTCACAGTGTAACTAAAAATAACCAGTAACATCCTGTCAGATCCTGATTGGTTTCCTGTTTAGAAAACATCTGTGATCAAGTAAGTTGGTGCAGTCACCTTAATTTCAGTCTTCCTAGAAGTTAGAAACAATGGAAAGAATGCACTCTGCATTTTGTAACACTGTTACAAAATTCTTAACAGAAAATTCATTTTCTTTTGAAACTTGTTAAGCATGGATATCCTTATCTACATTTATATCAGCAGTCTGGTGTTCTGAGAATTAGTTGGGATTTCTCATGATATTCTTTTATAGCAAGGTAGAATTTCTCTAGTTTACTACTCCAAACTTTTCTGACTCATTCCAGAAACCAATCCCAAATAATTATCAACATTTTCAGATATAGCTATGGTAAAATCTAACTACTACAACAGTTTCTTTTGTTTGCTTTCTGATACTGTAAGAACTGAACAAAAAGCAAAAACAACAACAACAAAAAAACCCTGCAGCGTGAACAAACTTAAAAGAAAAAAAAAAAGTTTACTTTTTTGTATTGGAAATACAAATTGAAGTTAATATGATTATCAGTAATGTGTACTATGAGGACATCCATAACTAATTATATGTATACCAAATTATTTATACTCATATTCTCTAAAAGTGTAGACCTTAATTTTTTTTACTGTTTTTTTTCCATAATACAATAAGTAAGTTAGGTAATAAATTCAGTAATCAAACTTGATGTGAGAATTATTCTGATTTTTTCCAATATTTTCTTAAACAATCATTCTAATCATCCTGATATTTTCTTAAATAAATAAAAGTTTGTCAAAAATATATTAGTAATGTTGGGAAAAAAATTAAATGAAATGAAAGTATGTGTTATAGTATACTTTATGTTTATGCAAATGGGTATAGTTTTGGAAAATATGAGATGGAAAAGACAATGAAAGAAAAATCATAATATGCAAATTAAAAATGATTACATAAATTAGAAATGTAATAAAATATTGATTTCATCCCCACACTGAAATTTTAGTACCCAAATGTTCATAGTTAATTTTAATCCTCTTTTTAAGGGAGTCACTGGGTTATACAATATATAAATATACTAATGGTTAAAAAATGCTTAATATCCTCATGAGAATAACATTTTCATACTATAATATCTTTCCAAGAACAATATTAAGTATTCACTACTATATAGTATGCTATATACATATGTATGTATGTATGTATGTATGTATGTATGTATGTATGTATGTATACTACTAAGATATCAGATTTATGACTTGAAATAAATTGTAGGTGATTATGGTGGTTCAAATAAAATTATCTTTCTGTAAGCTTATAAAATTGAACACGTGGTTCTTTTTGTTGGTTCTGTTTATGAAGGTTGCATATTTTTAGAATGTGGAGTCTTACTGGAGGAATTATGCCACTGGTGTGACTTAGGGAGTGTATAGATTTGTTATACTTACAGTTCACTTCCTGCTTCCTGCATTTGAATTGGAGATGTAGTAGGACAACTTCTTTGCTACCTTGATTTCCTACCATTATGGACTCTTTCTGAAACTGTAAGCCAAAATATTTTTGCTTGTCCATTAGTTGCTTTTGGTCATGTATTTGGTCATACAAGAAAGTAATTAATAAAATTGCTCCTGAAATAATAGCCATTTGGATCCAATAAGATTGTTAAAAATGAATTGTAATCAAATGTTACTAACTACCCCAGATAAGTAGGAATATCAACAGATTTGAGTATCCAAAAACTCAATTCATAATATTAATAAAGTTATAAACTAGTATTTCAAGTTATTAATAGGTCCAAAATGTTCACAAATTCTCAGACAAAACAGAATAGAATTAAATGTATATATTGACAAAGTTGATGACGATTCATAAGACACATTTGTGGAGGTATACATCATAATGATGCTGGCATTGCATCTGCATTTCAGTAAAATACAAAGACTGAGACCAACACCATACAAAAATAAAAAACAACACTGAAAAACATGGAAAAAGAAGAGAAAATACTATTACATGTTGATTGACTGACCACTATATTAAGAACTATAATAGAATGTAGAAAGAAATAATCTGAAATAAGACTAGCAAGGTAGGGGAAATGTTAAAATTTATTATTAAACTGACATAAACTAACAATGCTTGTCTACATTAGCAATTTTGAGAAAGAAAATAATTTTATTAATTTTAATGTTGAACTCACTGGGCTGGAGAGATAGCTCAGCAACTAGAGCTTGATTTTTTTTCCAGGACACATACTGATGTCTTATAACTATTTAACTCCATTTCCAGGGAATCTGGTGCCTTCTCCTTACCCCTTACCCCATGAGCAGTGAAAATGGATACAGGCAAGCAAAAACACTCATAGACTTAAATTGAAATAAACAAACATTTAAAGGCAAAAGTGAAGCTAAGCTGTACAGATAGCTCAGTAATAAAATTGATCTTTATGTAAGCATGAGGACAGAGGAGGACAGTGAGGTCTACCTGTAATTCCAGGAGTGGGAAGCAGAGAGCATACCTAGGGTAAGCTGGCTAACAATACTAGCCATAGCACAGTGTTCTGAATTCGACTGACAGAGAATGCCTCAATGAATAAGATGAAGTGTGATAAAGACTTCAGACATCAATCTCAGTCTTCTACATTAATACAGACTACAGAGACTTGTGTATCTGCACACATGTGTTAATCCTCCTATGAACACACATACATGTGTTTACAATACACATATACATGAGTGAATAAAACCAAATTTGAAGTCAAATTAATGCATATAAGTTAGTTTAAAAAATTAACCAATATGACATATTTTCTGATGTATCATTAAAGTGGTAATATCTTTCACAAATAAATTCTTAGTATAAAAAATCACATTAATGGTCAGTTTAAGCTTTAAGAATACTTCAAATTTTTATCTAGAAGATGAATACGATCTTAAAAGTTAAGAAATAAGACATCAGAGAAGTGTAATAACATAACACAGTGTGTTATCCTAAAACTTTATGAATGTACATACAGTTTATTTTTCAAATGAACGTTCTCTAGACAAATACATGAAAGGGAATGTCAAGGATTCTCTGTAAATATGGATGTTTGGTATGTGATGTTGATGGTGCTGCACTGTGAGAAGCACCTTTACTTTGGGTCATTTATAAAAGTCAATATGGAAAGCAGACTAAATGTGACACATTTTTACAAACTCAAAGAGAAATATCATATTTCCCTTTTAAAACAAAATTTGCACAATTAAGAGTGTTGGTTTTAGTTTTATTAAAGGTGTTTATAAGAAATAAAAGTATCTGATACAAAAATGTTTGGTATTTAAAAGTTTTTTCCATGAATGTCCTTTACATTGGCATTGCAATTTTAAGCCATTATTATTTATTTTTCAAATGATAAAGGAATATGAGACATCAATGTCAGTCTTTTATATTCACATAGACATACATGAACATATGTACTTGCACAGATGTATAATCTACATATTAACATACACACTAAAAACTCTAGAAAAGTCTCAAAAACATGTGAGAATATGGTTATACTGGAGTCTCTCATAAGTAGAGCACTGCACATCAAGTTGCAAAAGTAGCAAAGACGGTGAACTGTTTCTTAAATTTGTGTCTTCGCCTTTGACTAAATTTATTTTGACTATACTATAGTTCTCAAAGTGTGGATCTAACTTGTTAAAATTTATAGCAATGTAGAGAATTCTAGATGATGGAAACATTAGTTATTTCTATCATTGTAAAAAAGATTATCATATATAGACATTTCCCCTAGAAAATAATAAGTAGTTTAAATTATATAAGCAAGGGAAGCTATTTCACTTTTTATTAAAGGAATTGTGTCACTCTTGATTATAATACATAAAGAAATGATCTTAGGCCTTAAGTAAAAATAGGATTAGAGGTCTATTAAGAATAACTCTAAATGCTGTTACCTATATCAGCTGATCAGTTAAAATGTATTTGCTCTTTTTATTTTAAACTCATATGAATATGTGTTTTCTATTTTTTTAAAATGCTTTATCATTTACTATCCCAAAGTGGTATCACTAGTCACTTCATACCCAAATTTTAAGCTGTTCTCAAAATAAAGTTTATATATAAATTTTTAAATCCTTTCATGAATAGATACCTACAGAGCTCTCCTCATCTTTCAAAAACCATTTCTATTCATTGTCTAGCTCCCAATGTTTTGTGCAGTTTCTTGCTTCCTTGATACTTTCCTTCACCTACAAATTGGCCTAGCAATAAAATCTCTTGCTTTCTTCTTTCACCCTTCCTTGCTAATCCTTACTTGATTTTAAATTTTAGTTTCAAGTCCTTTACTCTTGGAATGATTCTTTGCTGGTATTTGCAATCTTGCAATTGCACTCCCCTGTATATTAGCAGCAACCTAATAACAGCTAATAGATGCTCTGCACTGCTACCTATAGACTTTCTTTCGCAAGATTACATACGTACAGTGTTGGATGCCTCTTACAAGCACCTTTATTGAGGTGTTATCACCAAAGTGCTATTACAATGTGACTAAACTATTGTGATTTAAGGCTTCCTAGGAAGTTCTTGCATCTGAGAGCAATTGTGAGATTCCTGGCCTGTTCTCTCTCTGTGTATGCTTTTTTTTTTCCTCAAGAAATAAGTGGTTTGTTCAGTCAAAATCTCCTACTATGACTTGCCTTGGAGGGGGCCCCCAAACATCAGGCCACTAAAAGTGAAAGGAGAACCTCCAGAACCATAAGGAAACAAAAACAAAACCTTTTCACTCTGTTAATTATTTCAGATATTTTGTTCAAGTATTGTACAGTAATGACTGATGCATTTAGCCATTCCTTTTATAAACAAATTTTATATTGGTAACTTGAGAAATGTCATCAAAACATTTGCTTAAGAAGGCAAACAATTGGCACTACCTGCAGTGATATTTCTATAACGTGTTATTTCAGTTGCTAAGAGAGAACTGATCTTATTTTCTTTTTTAGTTAAATAATGTTCGACTCTGATTTATTCCCATATTGTTCTTTAATGGTGTTTTTCTCCTCACTAATCATGTCCTCAACTAAAGGTAAACTTGATTTTGTTTGTTTATTTTTTTTTATTTATTCTTTCTCTATAATCTTGTGACTCACGTGTCGTAAATTGTTTCCATTCTTTCATGATATGCTACAAGAACCATCTGATCATATACCCACGACATGTACTTTTCCCATGATCATAACAGTAACTGCAATGTTCCACTTTTGCAATCACTTGCTCACTTATAAAATGGTCCTCCTGCTCTTATTCTGGGTTGGTTTATTCTTCTCTGAAGAGAGACTTCAAGTTTGTTCTGGCCATAAATATATTTTTTACCTTGCAACATCTCAGTGTTAGCTCCTGCCTAACACCATAAAATGCTATGCTATTATATTTGATATTTCAAATAACCATCTTGGAATTTAGAGTTATAAAATGAGTTTTATTATTTACTTAGTCTGGCATACCAAGAATTAGAATAGGAATTGTCTAGGTTTCTATGGTTCATTGTTAATATCGTCCTCCTTCATATGCTGATTTGAATTGAGGTTTGCGTTTGAGTACAGTGTGCTTCCTACTTTTCCCTTCTGAGTCTCCCCCTTTCATTATTTCTCTACAGGAGCTCTTCATATAATAACTGTTTCTAGTTTTGGTTTTCTCACAGCATGGGGTTCTCAGCATACTTAAAATTCTTATCTGACAAATGACTCATGAATAAAATCTGTGGTACAAAAGGGAAACTGGAGAGTCTGACAAATACCACTGTTACATTTCTCCATCAGAAGAAAAGAATCCAAGACTAACCTGTATTCAGGTTACATATTTAACCTATATTTTAAAAAATGTTACACAATCAATCTCTGAGTGAATTCCTTTCTGCATACAGTCTCTTTTTCTCTCTCCTTTACCACTACTTTAGATGATGCTTCTAAAACAAAACATCTGCCACCCAAAAATCTTTAACTTCCTGGCTAGCATTGACTTGTAAAATGAGAGACTAGCACAGATGGTACCTGCACAATTCTATGATCACATTATTTTGTTAATTATACTGTTTAGTTTTCTGTTAACCTTTTGATTCACAGTGTACTTTATATTAATTTCAATACTTATATCAAAAAGATTCTTTTGTGTTATTCCCTTGTTCAATGTCTATTGCATGAAAGGTAAACACCACTACAAATTGGCAATTTTTTAAAAAATATATAAATGTATCTTTAGACTATAGTTGGTATACTCTTGTGACAAAATTTTTCCTAATAAATTCTTATTTAATGAAGAATTGAGGAAAAAGGTCACAATGATTAATGTCAAATATGAAGTTTATAAAACTGAGGATATTAACTTGGTGTGTGTGTGTGTTTGTGTGACTAGATAATTTCTATAAGATCTGGCATGATGATATCCTTATACTTTATCTCTGGGCAGTGATATTATCAGTACTGCTAGAAACTTTTCACCATTTCATTTCACAGAAAAAGTAAATATGAATATTTATAGGATGTTATATAACAACATTTTAAATAAAAATTAAAATATAATATTCTTCATTCCAACATTTTATCCTGTGATAAAAATTAGAATTCTGTTTGAAACTATCTTTACACGGAAGCAACTTTGTACAGCAGAGCATTATTGCAAGTTTCCATCCCTTATTTTCATTCAAACCAATTTTTCTACAGCATGCTCTATGACTTCTTGTAAATGGAGGTTAATTAGATATGATAGGAATATTAGTTTTCTTTGGAGACACAGTGAAATAATGATGTATATGGAGGAAAAACGTAATATCCACGTTATCCTTGATATACCAAATTCTCTTCTCCTATTTAGTAAAAATGGGTCCCATAAATGTAAAGTATATGCTGTTGTTATGATGATAAAACTAAAAAAAAAAAAACAGCCCCACCCCATGATATTAAGTTAAAGTTAAAAGTAGATCTAAAAAAAATTCTCTATTGTAAGAGAAATGTAAGCTTTGCAGAAAATAAATTGGCTAGGAGAAATTCAATGAGGTACCATCTAAAATGAGAAAATAAAGTAGAGAGTGTTTTTTAGAACCTGTGAGGAAGCAATTTAGATACTCGTGGTGAAAGCTAAGATGCCTTGTGCTTAGGAGTAATCTAAATCTGAAATGACTTGAAGGACATTGAGCAGGCATGCTCTGTCTTGTATCACTTTTGTGTTTATATCTGCATGTTCATCTGCATCACTGTCAGCCTTTCATTCATTATTTATTATATTATTCCATTAAAAAGAGGCTGGAAAACAAAGACTTAAAATTCCAAAGTAGCTTTCATGAATGGGAGATCCTCTCTTTCCATGTATTCATGAGTGTTGTTTAATATTTCATTATGCTTCAAATGTGACTGAGAACACTTTGAAGATATTTTCAAGCTTTTCTATTCATGGATATGTTCACATTAAGTGTCTCTTGAATGTAGAAAGATTTATACTTTTATCCTAAATAAGTCTTTAGTAAATAGTAAATCAAAATATGTCACTGGAGGCTGGAGAGATGGCTCAATCAGTAGAGTTCCTGCCACACAAGCATGAAGACCTCTGTTCTTCTCCCAAGTGACTTCTTAAAAGTTTTTATGACACATCTCTGTAACCTCTGTAACCTCACGTTAGAGGGAGCAGAGAGAGGAGGGTTCCTGAAACATACTGCCACACATGCTGAATATATATAACAAAACTCTGAACACTGAAAAAAATGGTGAAAGATGCTCAGTATATACTTCTGCCTCATTCAAATGCCCACTTATGCATGCCTTCTCATATGCTTGTGTGCACAGACCCATATGAGCACAAATACATAGCATGTACACACATATAGTCACACATACCAGTATATATAAATATATATATTTTGCATGCATATTTCATATTATCAGTGTGCTGACTTGAATGAAAATCAATCCTCATAGGCTTACATGCTTCAATGCTTAGTCCCCAGGAGGTAGAACTGATTGTGAATGATTAGGTGTTATGGTCTTATTGAAGGATGTGTGTCCTTTTTAGAGAAGGTTTGTCGCTGGGGTTGGGATTTGATATTTCTCAAGGTCATGCCTTTCTCAGGGAGCTCTCCCTTTATGTCTCATGCTTTAAATCAAATATAAGCTCTCAGCTACAACTGCAGTGCCATGTTCACATGCTTGCTGCCATGCTTTCAGTTCATGATGGTCATAGAGTCACTCTTTGAATCTGTAAGCCTGCGCTAAACTCTTCCTTGAATAAGTTACCTTCTTTATGGTATCCCTTCACATTAACAAACATGTAACTAAGACATTTATGGTATCTTTTATATTAATGCCCATACTTATCCCATGGAAGTGAATTTATTCTAGTATTGTAAATAATCTCAAAAATCAGTATTTGACCAGCAGGAAAAAAAAAAAAAAACTCAGCAGTGAAAGCTGCTTCCAACCAAGTCTGTCAATATGAGTTTGAGCCTTGGGTCCCACATTTTAAATAGAGGAAAATGACTGCCAAACATGTTCCTCAGACTTCAGCACATAGCACATCTATCAAACATTATGTACACACACACACACACACACACACACACACACACACAAGTACATGCCAGTCTTCAATCAATCAATTGGTGAATCAATCAATTAATCAAGGTGAAATCATATAATACAAAACCTTAGCATGAACAGAAGACACTGTTTCCAGCTCATGAATGCTAGGGAAGAGTCAGTTTAATTGGGAAGGTAGTCACTGGCAGGTTTCCCATGTCCTAGTTGATGACCCCACACTCTTGTTCATACATACAGTACTAATTGTACTCAGTAATTTAACTTAAAAAAAAGGAAGAAATGAATTTATGGGAGAGATATGTTGGGAAAGACACTGTGGGGAAATTGAGGTATGTAGTAGGTATGGATATGATAAATATACAGTAGAAACTTGCATACATTATTCAAAGAATGAGCAGAAATATTATTTAAGATATTTGCATTTCTATTACATATTGCCAGAAATAATAGTTAATCTATTTGGTTAGATGTTAAATTGAATCCTAAACAGACTTGATACTATCAGTCTCATTTCAAAGATGTGTAGGTGAGACTCAAAGACCATTTGAACTGTTTTCAAATTTAAACTATTGGACAGGTCTAGTATTTGAATCCACATATTTTGGTGGACTTAAAGCAAGATTGAAGCATAAGGAAAAAAAAAAGGGGGGCTTCTGAGGTGGTAAAATCTGTGGACTTGAAGTTGATTCCCAAGATTCATATGGTGAAAAGAGAAAATCAGCTGCCATAAGTTATCCTATGACTTTAATATGCCCATGAACAAAATAAGTAAATGTAATGATCATTTAAAAAAGAAATAAGAATATATAAAAATTATTGAATAAATATTTAATGTTAAGGTTAAATTTAGTTCATAAATCAAAAATATAATAAAAGTTTGATTTTATCATAAATTTTAATCAGTTAGAAAATTAAACAAGAAATTACAGTTGATTTTTATCAATTATATCTACTTGCAATCACTTCTGTCTGAGATATTGCCTACCTCAATTGATTTTCATATCAGTGATTAGATAACCATTAGTGTGGGCCTTCCAGATAAAACATGCCTGACTCACTCTGGATCTCATCCTTTCCTGCTCTGTTATATCCTTAGGACCATTTTGTTACATAATCCAGTAAATGTTTTGAGTCTCCACACAAAATCAATATTGCTTAATATAGCAGCAGCTACATAATGCATATGTTATAAAAGAAAAGGTCCAATTAATCACTAATGTCTAAAACATGTTGAGATATCTAACATTTAAATATGTAACTATTTTAACATATGGGATGGACAATATTTGTTAGAGTGGAAGAAAAATAATTCACACAGAAATTTTTTTTAGAACATGTTAAAAAAGACTCAGTATTATTTTTCAAAGAACTTGCTTTAAACCTTGAAAGAATAATCTGGTTTCAAAGCATTTATTCTTGATCATTTATTCGAACATAAATAAATAAACAAACAAATAAATAAAACCTGACATCATAAGTGGAGCAACACACCAAAATGCTGAACATTTTTTTAAGATTGGTTTTTAAGATAAAGTAAGAAATTTGTTACTTATATGATATACATAAAAACTATCATATAATATCAGTAATATCATATCATTATAGAAGAACTTTGTACATATCAAGAATTGTGTTGCATTACTAGGGAACTAAGAACTAATGAAAATTCTTGGAACTCAAGTTTGGAAAGCACAGATACATAGAGTGACCCAATTATTTGGTTTATCTCTCAATTAAAAGTGTAAAACCTTTATTTTCTGGTTTTAGACATAGATTCTATATTTACTTCCTCTTGCTTGAGAGCAATATCTTTACTGTTTCCCCTTGAAACATTAAGCAACTTGTGTTGTATTATGTTGGAAAATGGACAAAAATCGTACACAGTTTGAATTAGAGCATTTGACAGGTTGTTCTTATGCTAAAGAAATATTTAAAATATAAAGTAGAAATTGTTGAACAATTGTATCACAATCCATATTGTAAATAGTCAAAATAACATTGTTTATAATGGTTGTATATCTGATAAATAGAAGTAATCTTTTCCTTTACATTTATTTATTTTTTCAAGTTATATCTCCATCACAGCCCTCTTCTTCCCTCGCTCCTGGACCCACTCTCTCACCCTTTTCCTTCTCTACCTCCTCTCGTTCTTCTCAGATGAAGGGAGCCCCAACATATCAACTCTCCTCAGTTCATCAGTCACATGAGGTCTAAGAAGCTTCCTCTTGTACTGGGGCCTGCCCAGCTAGGATAAGGTGTACCACTAACAGGCAACAGGTTGGAGTTTCTCGTAGGTCAGATATGCTAGTTGTCTCTGATCTGTGGGTTGTAGGATGGTTATCCTGTACTATATGGCTATTATCCAGTTATAAGTGAGTACATACCATGTGTAGGAATCTTTCTGGGTCTGGGTTAGCTCACTCAGGATGAGCTTTTCTAGTTCCATCCATTTGGTTGAAAATTGCATGACTTCCTTGTTTATGATAGCTGAGTAGTATACCACTGTGTATATATACCACAGTTCTTTTTTTTTTTTTCCTATCCATTCTTTGGTTGAAGGACAGCTGGGTTATTTCCAGTTTCTGGCTATTATAAACAAAACTGATATGAAAATAGATGAGCTGATGTCCTTGTGGTTTGGTGGAGAATCTTTTGCATATATGTGCAGGAGCACTATGGCTGAGTCTTGAGGTAGAATAATTCCAAATGTTCTAAAATATCACCAGATTGATTTCTTACTAGACGTAATCTTAAGAATTGAATTACATTTTAGTATTTCCATTAAACACGAAGCAGTTTAATAATTTAAAATAATAATGCAATGCTCATCTGTAAAACATAATGAAAGCAAACTAGTTGGGCTCTTCAAGTCTTCCACTTGTCCATTACTTCCTAAAACTGTGACACTGAATTTTGTAGGTAGAAATACTTCATGTTTCTCTTCCAAGTTAAATCAAATATCATCTATCTTCCCCTTTCCTTTGAATACCTCAGGGCTCAGACCACACTCTTCCTGTGTAGCTGAGGACAACCTTGAGGACTACCTAAGTCTCCAGAATTTGGGGATTATAGACATTCACTTGAGTTTTTATGTAATTTTGGAAATAGAACTCAGAATTTTAAGCATTTTGTAAAGCATTTGACCATCTGATCCACATATCTATCCCTAGTAAAACTTTTTCCTATTTGTTTCCTATTATTTCTTATATTTTTGGTTGTGAGCCTAGCCTTTAATGGCTGTGCCATCTCTCCAGCCCTCCCATAATTTCTATGGTCTGGATTTTGGCATTTTATAGTATGCTACAGTCGGAGTGGTATAAAGTGCTTACATGTCATTTTTTTTTTTTTTTGTCTACAAAGTAAGTCTTCTACAGAGTAAGAGGAAAAATTTAATGTAACCAGGGAGAATGAACACCATACTCATTGAACAACTGAAATGTCTTGAGAGTTTCATGGGCTATTGTGAGCAGTTTTATTTCATTTTCAAACCATGTTGCCTGCCCAGCAAGAGCTGCTTCACTGTTGTTGCTCAGTTGATGTTTACCTTTGTGTCATTCTGTAAGATTCAGCTGTGATAATGGTTTTCACTTCCTTGTTGTGACCCTGGAAACTTGATGCATCCTATGGGGAAAGAATGGAAGAAAGACAGACATCCCTCTCCATCATTTGCAACTCTTTTGGGAACTCGTTGAGTGGCAGAGGCATGTTCTGTTGCAAATGAAATAAACACAGGATACATACAATTCTATCTGCTCTTTCAAAAATAAGTCACAAAATAATGGAGAAAAAGATGGAAGATTTCAAAAGAGTTGAAAATTTATATGCACACATATTGAACAAAAACAAAATATAAATAAATATTAATTGTTATACTGAACTTAGTGAGTAAAAATGTTTTTAATTTAGGGCATTATAACAGAAACCTCCAGATAAGTGGAGTTATAAACACCAATTTTGGCTAAAATAGTTCATTAACTCAAAAAGACTAATTTCATTTTTAATTACTTTTTGAGATTATAATTACAACTTTTCTCCTTTTCCTTTCCTCTACACAAATCCTTCTATATGACCCTTCTTGCATTCTTTCAAATTCATAACCTCTTTTTCTTTAAATTATGCTATATGCACATGTAGCAGAAATAGCAGTTATATATTTATAATTTTTTCTAAGCATTAAAACTAAGATTCTCTAAGTGTTCTTTTTAATACTTTTATCTTTCAAAATTGTTTGTCAGAAAAGAATAAATAAGCAATTGGAAAGCAGTCTAAATATCCACAAAAAAGCATTACTTTTCACTTAAAGAACTCCTTTTATTCATTACTTATTAGAGAAGGATATAAATATTAGCTTTGAAAAATGATGAATTTCATATATATGTGTATGGATATACATTATGGTAACATATATAGATACATACATATAAATTGCCACAGATGTATTGAAATTGGATTTCTGAATATCTAAACTTGTCAATTAAGAGAGTAAAAGGAATGATTTCTTCTTCCATAATAACTGGAAATTATCTATGTATTGGGAAGTTAGAAACTGTTGTGGAAGACGTAACATATGTTTTTGGAAAATTTTGGTGGTTTGAGTCTTGTTGTTAACTATTTTAAGTTTCAATTCACATACTTAAAACTACAGGAAGAAACGTACCTTGTCAGAAAACCTCTATAAAAAAATTGTTATTATAGGTTTGACTCTGACATGACTGACTTTTTTTTCTTTCACTTGTTAATAATATAAAAGAAGGCACTGTGTTACAAATACCAATGTGATATGACCTCCACCATAAAGGAATGAATCTCCATTATAGCTATCTATTTCTAAAAATTACACAATGTATGTTACTATAACAGTGAGCTTTTGTACAAAAGAGTATGGAATGCAGACTGTAAAGATATGTCTTTACAATACAAAATGAGTGCTAGTATTAAAGAACACTTTTCTAGTAAGATGCACATACAGATGAAATTTAAATGCTTACATAAAGACAGATGCCATATTGGAAGATATTAGTCATAAGTCCTTGCAGAGGATTGGTGAAAATCTAAAATGGAATTTTGAGAGATTTGCCATAAATAGAAATGTGTAGTTGTGATTAGTTTGGTCCTAGAAGAGAGTTGAATTTATTTGAAAAGGTTTTTCTTCGTGTGGAATAATGTTGAAATTTATTACCTAATAATAATTTATTCCCTTAAAAATAATGTTATCTCTGTGAGGGTGGAATAGTGAAGTATGATTTTAGAAATCAGCTCTTAGGAAATAGGGAAATTGGGATAGCAGTTAAAGGAAATCATAGCAGAAATAGCAGGTAAGGGTCAGCCAGTGGTTAGTAATTTTGACTTCATATATTTTTTCTGTCTTTTGGCTATTCTCATTTCTCTCTTCTGATGAAATACTGTTTCCTGTATTTTTTTTTAAGTTTAGTTCTTTGGATATATATTTATGGCATGTGGAGTTTTTCCTTTCTATTTAAACTATGACAATTGGTATTTATTGTCATATTAGCCTAAGTTGGCTATCTTATTTTTAGGATTTGGAATTCATTTTCCCAATGTTTTCTGAGATTTTTTTTTGAGAATTAGGTGTTATTCTGATGAGTTTTCTTTATATGTATATGTGAATTTTCTTTTCTGTTTTTTTCTCCTTTGTGCAGTTTATTTTGAATATGTATAGTTTGTCTTTCCTTTGGGACAGTTTTCTTTAATAATTCTGTTGAAGCTCTGATTTACACCATTGACAAAGAATTCATCTCACTCATCTATGTCAATAATCATACATTGGTCTTTTCCCATTCTCCCACATTTTCTGTATGTTCTTCCTGGTTGATTATTTATTTCTTGCTTGCTTGGTCTAGATACTTAACTTTAAATTTGAGTCTTAATATCTTATTTTCTGCTTGATCAATTCTACTCATAGGACTTTTCTTTGGTTTGCTACTTGGATTGTTGGCCTTTTAAATTCCATCTTTATTTCAGCTGGAGTCCCCTTTAATGTCTTTGTCTCATGAGTTCCATTGTCACGTTCAGGGTTGTCTGTCATTTTCATCAGCCACATGTCAGTGTTTTCTTGAGCAACACTCAGGAAGGAATTCATTCTCCTTAAGCTTTTTCTCTTTAATTTCATTGAGGTGTTTCTTTGTGTCTTCTTTAAAATTCTTGAATTCTTCGATGAAATTTATGGTGGTTCTTTTAAATTCATTTTCCTGGTGTTCTTTTTTTAATAATTTATTTTTTATTTCTTCAAGTTACATCTCAATCACAACCTCCTCCCTACACCCCCCTCCAGTCCCATCCTTCCACCCTCCTCCTCCTCAACCCCCCATTCTCTACCCCCCCTTTTTTTTAGTTTAAGGTATTTCTTTTTTCCCCCAACAGCTCTCCCTTTCAGTCCAACAAATGGTTCTTTCTCTTATAACTATAAATACAATACAAAACAACAGAAATAAATAGGCCACAATTATGAGAGTTATATGGCTTAGCATACATTCCCAATGTCCAGTCCGTATGTATTTCTCACCTGACTTTAACATTCTACTATCTAACCATCTCCAAGAGTTTAAAGTTCTATATCTAACTCAGCTTTCGTACTAACTTGCCTCACAATTTTAAAAATATCTTCTTAGATCCAGAACACCCTCTTGATTCTTAAACATCGCAAAATTTAACTATGAGACTCTAGCTATCTATTCTTCAACCACCTCAGAGACCTGAGAGGGATAAATATATCTGATTATATAGGAAGTACAGGGCCTGCAGCTTCCAAAACTAAGAAATGACATACCAGTGGCTGCCTGGACAGTTCCCATTTTCTCTCCATACATTACAGCATCAATCTTCAGCTGTTTGTCCCTGTTTCTCTGACAGACATTGATTGTAGAGCAGGAATTATGAAGGACTTACCTACCCTGTCTCGGCAGAGCTAGGCTATCGACTTACCTGCTTCCAAGTTTTGTCCTTTTTGGACAGCAGTCTGTCTACAGTGAAAGCAAGGGGTTTTTCTTGCCAAGAGAAAGGCTTACCACCAATTCAACCATCTCCCACTGGAGATCCTTCGATGCTCATCTTCTACTTGGAGTAGAATAGGGGGTGCTGTCAGGAGCTGACATGTCTCGATATCAAAAAATCTTAAGTTAAGAAAACATCTTTGAATGGCATATTCTGCAGATCTCTTGAGGTTTTTGAAGATGCTCTATCTCTTATATTTAGATAAGCAAATGTTGCTTGTCTCTTAGCAACTTGACCTCTAGGTAGCTTAGAAAATAACTGTGATAGATTGTCATCGTAACTAACAAAATGACACGCTTGCATGACTGTTAGTTTCCATTTCTTAATTATCCTAAACAGTTTATGATGGTTGGTAACAAGAGGCCAAAACTTTTCATTTCATTTTTAAGCATTACTAGGTACAATACCTTTAAGAAGCATTACCCTTAATTTTGTATCAATATACAAAGATCAATACCAATGTGGCCAAATATAATCTTAATTTTTATCAATATACAAAGATCAATACCTATGTAGCCCAATGCAATCTTAATTTTGCATCAATATACAAGGTTCAATGCCATTGTGGCCAAATACAATCTTAATTTTGTATCAATATACAAAGATCAATACCGATGTAGTTCAATACAATCTTAATTTTGCATTAATATACAATGATCAATACCAATTTAGCCAAATATAATATTAACTTTGTATCAATATACAAAGGTATAAGGCCATATTCAATAATCTGTCCTTTTTTTTCATCTTTCCTATACTATGTCTATGTCCCATTTTTTCTCGTCTGTTCATTCCTACATAGGAGAGAAAGAAGGATACAGAAAATAAAAAGAGAGAAGTCCCTAGGTCTAACCTCCAAAACCCATTTAACAAGACTATTTAACAGCTTGTAGTCTCTTCCCCTAAATAACAAAATTTTCTATTATCTATCAAATAACCAAAGGGGGGGGGGAACACCCTTCCTACCTTCTGGGGATGGGACGTTGTTCTCTAAAGAAAATATTTTACTTTCTGCAGAAGATTTATTAAAATTACTGTGCTGTGGATTTGAATTATTTCAAAAATGGACAAAAGCACATTTCTTTTTTCTTTCCTTTCCTTTTCATTGTCTTTTTTTATTGAAAATAGATTCTTCCCTTATAGAATACATCTTGACCACTGTTTCCCCTCTCTCCACTCCTCCTTTCTTCCTCCCCTACAGCTGCTCTTCCTTGGATCTACTTCTTTTGTATATTTGTCTAATTGACTTCTTTAAAAATTTTAGAGATATTATTTATATCACAATTATACCATTGAATTTAATTATACATAGATTGATTTACCTCATTCTTTCACTCTCTCTCTCTCTCTCACAACATACACACACACACACACACATTATTTCTCAACAATAGTAAAGTCAAAGCAAAAATTCTAGTTATTAAAGGGTTAGTTTCATAAAAAGTGGTTGGGGAAAAGTTTGCTTTACCATGAAATATTGAAACTACAAAATTATTTATGGTTAAATTGGAAATATGATTTTACTTTGAATTTTAAAGTAGCTCTTGCAACTGACAGATTAGCTGTTCTGTAGAATGTTTGAATAAGCGTTTTTTTTTTTTTCTGATTGTCTCATTAGTTTTCAGTACTTTCAGACTACTTAACACACCCTCATAAAGTGCACTGTGTCTTCTTGTGCTCTATGCACTGGAAGAGGAATACTAAATGCACATCTCCAATTTGCCCAGAGCTATAGCTACTGTAGAAAATGGCCAATAGTTTGTGCTGTCTCCCTGAGGCTTTTATTAACATGCTGCTAGATCTCGGTGACTGCACAGAGGGATGTTGCTGGTGGTCCAGCTGGCCAATTTATTGAAACCAGGACAAAACCCCAGTTTCTATTTAATTATCTGTGACATTGCTATAACCCTAAGAAATTGGGTTGCCTGGTAATTTTGCAGCATTGCTGAATTTGTTACAAGGTGAAAATGGTGAATTCAAGAATTTCATTGAGTCCTGGAATGAAACTTTAATGTCTACTTCATTCATCTCCTGGCTTTAATCCCAGGACTGCAAAAAAGTAATCCCAAGAAGTTAGATATTTTATGTCTATCTTTTAGGAATGAGAATCTATGATCCTATTTAGAACCTCAGTTTCATGTCTCTTGGTAGTATCGGTCAAACTGCTTTTTCCAACAGCTGTCCAGGGTTCAAATAAATTAATATCTTTTTATTATTGAAAGTGGATTGAATATTTTGTATGTGTTATCCTTATATTGATGTCTGTTGTCTACATAAAAAATATGATAAAAAAAGAAAGAAAAAAAAAAAAACCCTTGCCCTTTGAACTCCTATTTGTGATTGAGGTAGTTCTAAATCCCATGATCGCCTGTGTTTCTTCTCTGATATCTTTGTCACTGATGTACCTCTTGATATCCTGTCAACAATGTAGATACTCACAGTATTACCTTTGAGCTTTCTTCAAAACCTTCAAATCATTACATTATTTAAAAGTTTTTGGCCAGATTAAATACCAGTTATGTATTCCTAAATACATTAAATATTACAACTTCAATATTATTCCATTAAGTAGCTATTCTGTTATTGTAATTCAGTAAATATCTCTTTCTCTCTCTTCTATATTTCTATCTTTTTATTTTTACAATTTAGTTTTGTTTGTGTGTGTGTATGTATTTCTCTTTCTCTATCTTTCTCTCTTTCTCTCTGTCTGTCTGTCTGTCTGTCTGTGTGTCTGTGTGTGGGTAGGTGTCTTTGTATGTGAATATTACAATATCCCTGTAGAAATCAGAGGACAGCTCCCAAGTGTAGATTCTCTCCTTTTACCATGGGGAGGACACAGTGATTAAATTCAGGTCAACAGGCTTAGCAGCAATTGCTTTTACCTGGTGAGCTACAGCAAAAGCCACATTGTCCATCTATATTTAAGTCCATTAAAATTCTGTTATTATGATATTAATGGAATGGATATAGGAAGTTAGAAATAGAGATAGATACTAGATATTATTGTTACTGAAATTTTTTGTTAGCCATTTCTATATATTCTATAATCTTAACAAATGTAATAAAAAGAGTATTTCTTTTTGAGATAAATGTTAGTGATAAAATTCCTAAATGATTCTTACAACTACAAAATTATTTTATTACTTTCATGCAATAATATGTTTTTTTCTAAAATTGGTGAATAAAAAGTAAACTTTCCCAAATCAAATTGGTTATTATTTTAAATTTTGATTTATTTTCACATTTATTTCTTCTGGCCAAGCACACACACATAGAAGCAGACATGCATGTAAGCAGAGTGATATACATAATACACAGAGTAGCATTCATGGGGTGGGGGGAACTTCTTGTGTTCTCTCTCCCTAGCAATTGAGAATTGTTCAAAACCTGATTTTTTACTTGTAATAGCTAGAAAATGGAAACAACCCAGATGTCCCTCAATCCACGAATGGATAAAAAAGCTGTGGTACATTTCCACAATGGAATACTACTCAGCTACCAGAAACAAGGAAATCATGCAAGTTCCTGCCAAATGGATGTAACTAGAAAAGTTCATCCTGAGTGAGCTAACCCAGACTCAGAAAGATGCACATGGCATTATTCACTTATTACTGGATTTTAGCCACATAATACAGGATAAGTATCCTACAACCAACAGACTAAAAGGAACAGGAACATAGATTTTGTTACTTGATAGTGGGATACTTTGCCCTAGTGGAGCTGCCATGTAGGCACCCAGTGCAAGAGGAAGCTCTTAGCCCTCATACTGCTGCTGAACTGAAGGGGGCTGATATGTAGGGACACCCAACACCAGAGGAGTAGGATAGGTGGGAGAGGGTGGGAGGGTGGGACCAGGAGGGGTGGAAAGAGGGCACTGTGATGGAGATGTAAATTGAAGTAATAAATAAACAGTAAAAAAAAGCTGATTATGCAGTCTCATATAGAAAATAGAATTAAATTAATAACAACGTCCTAACAATATAAAGTTAGAAAGTTAAACAATTGATGAAAATAGTAAATGTGGGCTGACATAGAGAAAGGTATGTATTGATTCACTATTCACAAGTTAAGATTGGGTTAGGAAGCTGAACTGGATCCAGATGGTAGCCAAAGGTGATCGCAGTCATCATTAAGGAAATAAACCTTCTGACTCGTCCTCTAATCTATTTGATGCAGTGTCTGTTCCAATTTAAACCCCTTCACTTATAACATTCAGGGTTTGCATAGAAAGATGAGGGAGAGTAACTATTTAATGCCATTTATGTGCAAATTCAGTTTTCCTGTCCACTCTCAAAACCAGACCCAGAAATTACACTTGGTAATTTTCTTTGCTGAAAGTGCCCTGGTGACCCCAGGAAACTAATGTAGGAAGGTGTGAAGAATCAAGTCGTCTTTTTAATGTATCCTTCTTTGTTTTTGCTTCCATTACTTGTTCCCTTATATAACTCAAGTAGATTGACTTTTTTTGTTTTGTTCTGTGTTGATTTTAGTCTGCCTTGAACTACTGAAAAAAATGGTGACCCTCTACAATACTGACATGATGTTGAACCCCCATCTGCTCTGGCAGGTATTGTTTTTTTTTTTTTTTTTTTTTTGTAAATAAGAACATTTTACCAAGTGACAGAATGTGTCACAAAGCAGTAACTTTCCAGAAGCATTAATATATCTATGGCAACAAGACAGGAATGCCATTTACTGCTAAAGTTCAAATCAACAGCTCTGTAAAAGGAGAATAAGATGCTAACGCCCTAAAAAGAATTTTACCTGAAGCATGAAAATTATTATTTTAATTTTTATCTTTATATAAATTATGTTTTAAAAACATATATAAGAAAGTGTGTTAAGTAGACATATTTCTTGCTAAGTTGCCAATTGTCTTTTTGTTTATTATCAAGGCACATGAATTTAGCAACACTAAGAAAAAATGTGGGAGGCAACTAATTCTCTAACTTATGTTTATTTCTAATTTGGAAACATGTACATTTTTCTGTTGACTAATTAAATACAAAATTTGCCAAGCATCATAATTTAAGTGTATGTAGACAGGGATTATGTTCTTTCTCATCGCCACCACGTCTGGTATGGAGACATCTCTTCATTTTAGATTGGTTGTGATCTGAAATTAAAACATCCCTGATTTATATTTTGCTTAAAGAGTAAGAGAATGGACATTTTGCTTGAACATTTCACAATATTCAGTTCTATTTCACTCTATATTTTAGAGATCGTGCATCAGTTCCTCTCCGTATTAAAAAATGAAAAATTCAAATACAGAAAAAGAAATGCTTGGTACTTTCAGAAATTCTGGACAGATCTCCTAGCATTTGATTATTTATTTATTTATTATTTATTTATTTATTTTAGCATTAGTATGCATGTACGGTAGCAAGTTAGAGGTTTCACTATTTTATGCCTATGAATGTAATTTGATCATAATTCTTCCTTTTATTGCATTAAAAAATCCAGCCCATTTAAAATTCTTACCCATATCCCTAAAAATGTTTTTTTTTTTAACTTTCCATACATGAGATCCAACATCTGATACTTTCTGAGGGCACTTCTAGTTTTTTTTTTTCTTTCTTTCTTTTCTTCTTCTGAAAATAGATTTCATCCTTTTTTAAAGAAAACACATATGTAAGTGGTTTGGAGAGTGATGTACAGAAGGGGAAGCGAAAGCCAACACTTCAGAATTGAATCTAAAATATAATTTATCAATTTGAACAAATGCTTACTTCTGTGAGAGAAGGTTGTGAAGGAAAACGCCGTATCTTCCTTCTGATCTTGATGTGCTTTACTCACGATGATCAAATGTCATTTGTAAAAGTTGAGCTGTCCAACTCCATTTCTTTCAGTATTGTTATGGATTTTTGTCAAGGCTCTACATTCCGATAGAAGTTCATAATTGGGCATGGACAGATGCCCACATAGTTAAGAGGACTCACTACCCTTGCATAAAAATGATAAAATTCCAGCAGCCACATCAGGCAGCTTACCTCTATTTCTAACAGAAATTCTGAGCTCACAGGTGCATATCCACATGTGCACACTCACATACATATGAATTGAAAACTATCCCTTGTTTTGTCAATAACAATAAAATAGTTTTCATGCCTTGAGATTGTATTTAATCTATAGGTAAAGGTAAGACAATAAGCTATTCCACCACATTATATTCTACCCCAGAAACATCAAAAGCTTCTGTATCTGGATAATATCAGATTTTAAATCATATTTGTGTAATTATCAGCACATATACGTCTTGTGTGTTTTTATATTTGAAGTTTTCTTATATTTACTGTTATTTTACAGTATTAGAGTATTATTCCCATGGCCATTGGTTTCTATAAGTGTTTTATTATTTTATATAGTTTAACGGTGTATTTATTTTATTCATATGAATGTTTGCTTACATGTATACATGTGCAACATGTGAGTTTCCTGTACCTAGTGGGATGAGAAGTTATCAGATTCCCTGAAACTGTAGATATAGTAACTACATGAACTGTAACTCCATGGTGGTTGTGAGCCCACATGTGGATGTTGGGAACTGAAGATATATCTTCTGTAAGAAGGACAGTGTGCTTAGCTGATGAGCCATTTCTGTAACCCAAATTTCTATAAGAAATTCTCATCTTTCTATTTTCCTATTTGATGTTAGTTTTATGAGTATTTGTTGCATATTTCTGAATTCTATATGAAACTCATATACAAAATTTAGATCAAAAATCTTATTTTCTTGTTTCCTGATATACATGCTGCATTCTTCTCTAATTTTTCCTGTAGCAACTATGAATTCTAGTATGGTCTTAGATATTAGTAATATGAAGAAATGTCCTTCCCTGAATTGGGATTAAAGGTGCCTAAATCCTCAGCAAATAACGTTAGTATTTGTATTTTTCTGAACATGCCTTAGTGCACTGAGAATGACCTAGTCTTTACTTGCTTAAAAATTTATTAGAGTGGATGTTATACTATTTAAATTTTTGTTCTGGATATCCTTTGTAATAATTTTAGTTTCCTATTCATTTTCATATTATGCCATTTGGATTTAAATGTTAATTTTGTGTTTCTTGCCTGAAATAAATTATAGTCAGTTGTCATTTACACATTGTTGAGTTTTATTTGATAATTATCAGATGACAGAATCACATCTGTGTTCATGAAGAATGATGATTTTTAATCTTTTTTGCAATTTCTTTAACTAGTTTAAACATTTGTGTGATGTTGTTGCTGTAAAATTGATTGGGATGTGCTCTCACTCTTTCTTACTTCTGGAGGAAATAATGAAAAATTGGTGCTGTTGCTTTCTCAAATTTGTGGTATAATTTAGCCGCAGAACACTGAGATTTTTTTGAAAGGCTTTTCAATTTTTTATTTCTTAAAGTTATATCTCAATCATAATCCCATCCCTCGTACCTTCTTTCCTCTCAGCTTCCTATCTGCTTTTGTTTGTTTTTTAAGTTTAAGGTACATATTCTTTCCCCAACAGCTCCCTTTTTTTTTTTAGTTCAATAAATGACTCTTTTTCTTATAACACATAATACAATATAAAACAATAAGGATAATTAGGCCACAATTATGAAAATTATAATTACAAGATGAATTCCCAATGTTCAGTCCATACATATTTGGCAATAGATAATAGACATTAATATTCTATTATCTACCTATGTTAATTAACTTAAAGTTCTATGCCTATCTCCATTTCCATCCTAACTTGCATTACCAACTTAAAACCATCTTCTTAGATGTAGAACATCCTTTTAATTCCTAAACAACTTAAAACTTAACTGTGAGACTATAACTAGTCTTCATCCACATCAGAGACCTGAGAAAGATAAATATGTCTGATTATGCAGGAAGTGCAGAGCCAGCAGCTTCCAAAACTAAGAAATGACAGACAACTGGCTACCTGGACAGTCCCCAATTTCTCTCCATACATTAGAGCATCTATCTTCAGCCTCTTGGCCCAGTATCGCTGAAAGACATTAATTGTAAAGCAGGAATTATGAAGGACTTATCTACCCTGTCTTGGCAGAGCTAGGCTGTTGACTTACCTGCTTCCAAATTTTGTCCTTTTTGGACAGCAGTCTGTCTACAGTTGAAGCAAGGGGTTTTTCTTTTCCAGTGACAAGCTTGCCAGTAATGCAACCATTTCCAAATTGAGATTCTTCAATGCTCATCCTTTACATGGAGTAGAATAGGGGGTGCTCTCAGGAGCTGACATGTCTCAATATGAAAAAAAATTGTTAAGAAAACATCTTTGAATGCCATATTCTACAGCTCTCTTGAGGTTTTTGAAGATAGCCTATCTATCTCCATATATTTGGATAAGCAAATGTTGCCTGTTTCTTAGCAAATTGATTTCTGATTAACTTGGAAAACATCTGTGACAAACTATACTAGTACATAACAAAATGACATTTTTGAATGACTATTAGTTTGCATTTCTTAATTATCCTAAACAGTTTATGATAGTTGCTATTAAAAGGCCAAAACTTCACATTGCATTTTTAAGCATTACCTAAGCATAATACCTTAAAAAGAGTTAACTTTAATTTTTTAATTTTGTATCAATATACAAAGATCAGTACCAATGTAGCCAAATTAATCTTAATTTTGTATCAATATACAAAGATATAAGAGCATATTCAATAATCTGTCCCTTTTTCTTTATCATTCCTTTATTATGTCTATATCCCATTTTTCCCCTCAAATCTTTCCCCCCTACATAGGAGAGAAAGAAGGATATAGAAAAGAAAAAGAAAGACATCCTTGGGTCTGACCTCCAAAACCTATTTAACAAGACCATTTAACAACTTGTAACTAATCTCCCTAAATAACAACAAACATCTATAACCCATCAAATGACCAAACTGGGGGGATACCCATTCTGTCTTCTTGGAATTGGATGTCTCTCTCTTAAAATTACTTCCTGCTGATTTGAGACATAGGAAACCTGTTTGGAGCCCAAATAAAAATGGAAAAATGGTTAAGCAAGTTAATAGTAACATTTGATGTTCAGTCCTTTTGTGCTCAGCTATTTAAATGTCCTAAGAAATTTGCAATGTGAAGTTTTGGCCTCTTAATAGCAACTATCATAAACTGTTTAGGATAGTTAAGAAATGCAAACTAAAAGTCATTCAAAAATGTCATTTTGTTAGGTACTAGTATAGTTTGTCACAGACTTCAGGGTTTTGCTAACGTTCTGGCTGAAACTGTCTATGGGGCTGAACCACCTTAATTAGCCATTTTCCATTGTTTTGGTTGTAGCTTTTTTTAGGAAACTGCTACTGAGGAAGTCTTCAAAGCTGGATCATCTGGGCTACATGCCTTCTGTGGTGTCTGGTCTTCTTCTTCATAGGTTTCAGTTGTCCAGTTGTCCCTGGACTCCTTAGATGGATGCTGCTTTTAATCTCCTGAAAAGATAAGAACAGAGCTCTGCCCTAATCCTAACTCTGGGGGACTTCTCTCTCTCTCTCTCTCTCTCTCTCTCTCTCTCTCTCTCGGAGGTGGGGTCGGTAATATCTTTCCTAGAGCAAATTAGTTTTTTTTGACAATATAAAAAGTGTTATCTCTCAACTGATATAAAAATTCTTTTGATATTTTGGAATTAAACATACCTTTAAGTGTATATATTTTGAGATCACAAAAGACAGTTCACTTTGAATTTCAGCAAGCCTTTTGTGAGTAGCTTTTAAACACAAATCACTGCAAATCCTATGTGCCTGCCTCCGCCTTCCAAGTATTGGGATCAGATAATTTCTAAACCCAAATAAGGGCCAGTGAAGTCACTTGTACTGAACAATTCCCTGAGTTTCATCTCTAGAGCTCACATAGGGAAATAGGTAATAGACAACAATAAGCTGTTCTCTCACTGCTGCACAATAATGGCACAGGTGTATACACACAGGCGCAGTTCAACTATGTTCTAAATGGATGAAATTAACAAATCAAAGAAAGTAACTCAATTATTGAGAACAGATGCAATGATATTATTATTATTATATATTTTAAAAAGGATTACTATTCATCAAAACAATGAGGGTTCCTTTTAAAATCTTATTTTATCTTTTCCTTCCCTGATTCCAAGTAGGATTTATTTGCAAACATACCTCAGCTGGGTTTAGAGGTGCATGCTTGTAATCCCAGAACCTGGGAGACAGTGTCAGGTCAGCTTTGTCAACATAGTAGGTTCTAAGACAGCCATGGCTATGTAGAGATATCCTGTCTCAAAAAGATTCCAAAATGAAAGAATATATATATATATATATATATGTGGAAATGTTCCTGATATAATCTTACTGGAATCTCGCTAGTTTCAACAATTCCTTTTGTTATCTTTACCCAATGAAGAGGACTATGTTAACCATGAAAATAAGAAGCATTTTTGGAAAGTCCATTCATACAGTAATGGAATATCTTCTTCATCTGGATTATAATGATGTATTTGGGAGCTGGAGAGCTAATATTTCTATTACTCTTGTGTACCCAGGTTTGCTTACTACTTCCATTTCATATGGCTCAGAACTATGTGTATTTCTAGGCCCAGGACAACTGATGCATTCTCTGGCCTCGTAGGGCACCAGATATGCAAATGGTGAAAGGGCACATACATATGTGATTCCATATTTTTTAAAAAAGTTTTCTTCATGTCTATGTTATTTTTTCATTAGAATTGATTTAATTTAGGTGTTTAAGTTTCCCATTTCTATGCCAAATTCATGTCAGCTGTCAGTGAAGGCCAGAAGTGTGTCTGATCCATATGACTAGAGTTACAGACAGTTTTGAGTTGTTTTGTGGGTGATGGGAATCAAAGCTAGGCCCATGTGGATGTGCAGCCAGTGCTCTTAGGGCCTGAAGCATCTATTCAGCCCCATGAACATGTCATTAATAGCGGTAAGGTATGAATGGTTGGTGCTAAGTTCATCTTTAACTCAGGCCTGATGACCCAGAAGTTATAAGATTGACAGCATCAGAAACTAGTTACAGAATTTTCTCAGCCCAAATCTCCACACAACTGGTGAAGTATCAAAAAAAAATGATCAGTAGAGAAATAACACAAGTCTTTAAAAAGTGATTGATCATTGTCAAAACACAAGACTGAGTTTATCTCACATGTGGGAAATAGTCAGTAATGGGACCCTGTAAAGATGCATGTCAGGTATATCACTGCTAGGGTTTTTGTCTAATGAGAGGAGAAATCCAAGATGGGGCCATACATAGAGCGTCGTATCTGGGTAGTAGGTGAATGAGATTAGTTACTGTGGAGTGAATCTGAGGTCTTGTAACCAACTGTGAAACACAGGTGGTGTCTGAATTTCCATGGCGAACATGGAGACTGGTCACCCCGTGTAACAGCTCATGCAGTTCCTAGAAACACCACCCTGAGATCAGCCGGCTTGGTCACCCATCTGGAGAGGTGCGCTGGCCAGAATGAATCTAGCCCATGAGCAGATCCAGCCCACAGCTGCAGCCACAGATCAGTGGCCCTGCCTGTCTGCCTGATATCCAGCCTCCACATGGACCTGTATACCCAACTAGGAAAAACAGCTGGACCACAAGAACAAAGGTAAGTAAGATGTTCTTTTTGGAGTTCCCAATATGGTGGTAGAGATCAAACCCAGCTGCAGCAAAGCAATCAGGAGCCAAGATTGACTGGAAACAAGGTCGGTGACAGTGTGTTCGAAACAAGTATTGGGGCAGGTCACTCATCCAAGCACCTGAGCTTTCGAGGCAGTCAGCAACAGGTACACAGATGCAGGCACCCATCTTGGGTGGAGCTCCCAGCCTGTATGGTCAGCCTAACTGCTGAACCACAAGGACTCTGTTAGGGAGGGGAGAACACAGGCCCATCCACAGCTCCTCCTGCCTTTCTGAGGAGATCTGCCATCTCTCAGGTCCTCACAGCATAGCCCCCCTCCCCACTCCAATCCCATCTATATAGGTCCAATTGGGTCACAACCAGTTGAGGAGAGTGGCAGTCACTCTCTGAGAACCAGTCTAATATAGCAACCTGTCCACCATCCGGAGGTGGACACCAAGATCTCAGGATCACCCCGCCCCCAGAACAGGGAGTTTTCCTGAGCACCAAGGCCAACTGGCATCAGAAACAAGCAGATAACACCAGGGTCAATGACATGACTAAAGGCCAGCACAAGAACACAATAAAAAACAAAACCAAAGCTATATTACGTCTCCAGAACCTAGCTATAATTCTATAGAAAACACTGGAATTTCTAACACAATTGAAACAAAGGAAAATGATCTTAATCCTATGTTTCTATTAGTAATAGAAATCTTAAGGGACAAAACCAAATACCTCAGAGAACAACAACAAAATATTGCAAAAGAGGTGATGGAATTGAATAAAGCTCTTAAAGAAATGGAAAAACACCTAGATTGTTAAAACTATTTTGGACAAATGCCCACCAATGATTCTGTTTCTTTACATTATCTGCACATGTCAAGAATACAATCCTTTTTCATACTAAGTGATTTTTTTTTTATTGTATCAAAGGCATTACGATGGTAATTTTTCATTTCTATGCAAAGAAAATGCAGCAATATTAAGCTTGTTCAGGTACTACCAACCTAGAGTCTTTGTTCTCCAAGCATAAGGGGTAGTGAGCAGAGTCATTTGCAGCTGGCTTCTGCCCAGGCACAATTTGGAACATATGCAAATCTATGTCAGCTTCCTTCAGTTCAATTGACAAAAATCTATGGTTAAATACTTCTTTTCTGAGATGGAAAAATAGTTTCTGCCATTTTGGAGCCTTTATCTAGGACACAAGAATACTAATTTGACATCTCTGACATAAATAGCACAATTAATGATCCATACCTTGCTTCTCCAGTGACTTGGTAAGTGATTGGTAAGATAGATTTGGTTTAGACAGAAGGTACTTCTCTTGCCCAGAGAAAGAGATCCTTTGAAATAAGGACAGTTGTTGTACAACCCAATGATCCCCCCAGTGACAGAAATTAAAGGACTATGCCACACTCCAGACAATAGAAGAAACATGGAGGAAAAACTATTTACAAACTGAAATGAAATTTACATAATGCTACCACATCTCCCCTTGGATGGAATTGCTTATAGACTAGCTGTTAAACTTTGCTGTTTTCTCCAGATATCAAAATTCTAATCTAGTTTCCCAGATAATGGACATCAAGGCTGCACAAATAGTCCATGATACATTTAGCTCATGATATTCAGCATTCAGATTCTCCATAATTATGGAAATTCTGTGGAATTTTCAGGATAAGTATGGTTTTGGAGGAAGGTCTAATACATTGTTTCTGACAGGCTGATTTCAATGATGAGCTCTGGTTACTGTGCCTTCTGAGGCATTCTCTTAATTGGTTAATAAAGGTTGCTGATGGTCAATTAGCTGGGCAGAAAGAGTATAGGAAGGTGGGACTTCCAGAGATGGAAAAAGGAACCCTGTGTTTTACACAGAGGAAGCTCTCTTTCCACCAGGAGACAGAGAAACAGACAGATGTGTTTGAGAGCTCTGGAAGGTAACAATAAGTCACATGGCTATTTGGGATTAACTGGTCCAGGTTAATTTAGACTAGCTAGTTGAGAGTCTACCCAGCTAAGTGCTAATCCCTGAAACATTAAAAAGTCTTGGTGTATTTAATTATTGTGGAAAGGGCTGTGATGGCCTATAGGCTGCCAGTCAAGGCTCTTTGGCCTCTTGCCAAACTCCTGAGGCTCTTCATCCAAGCTGCCAGAAATTCTACTGGTCTAATATAATAGTTTATTGTTACTAATAAGTATCCAAAAGCTACCCAACCAGTTTTGCCGCTAGACCACACTGCCAGGCCAGCCCTCTAGGTTACAGACTTCTAAGGCAAGTGAAGCCTGCCCATCTCCCACCAAGCTGCCAGATATTCCATCAGCCTAATATAACAACTTATAGTTATTAGTGAAGATATTAGTTAATAGAATTTAGGTGGTGAAGGCCACTCTTGATCCAGGGCTTTTTCCTCAGTGAGGGTCAGGCTGCCAATTAAGGCAGGCCAGGACTACTGACTTCCCACCAGCCTGCTAACTGCTCCCCTGGACTAATCTTATAGTTTATCTTTATTAATAAATACAACTGATAATTAAATTTTGGTTTCAATATGGATTTTTTTAGAGAATTATACTTCACACTGTGTCTATACCCATGACTGAGTTCTTCTACAGAGAAGTACATCCCAATCATGGCACTACATTTAACAGCACTTCCAGATTTATATGTAGTGGTTTTCATGGTAGTATAAGGTATAATTTCTCTATGTCAAATTCCTATTTTTGACTTTTATTTTTTTCAAAATTTATTTATTCATGTTACATCTCAATCACAGTCCCTTTCCTCCTCTGCTTCCAGTCCCACCCTCCCAGCTTCTATTTCTTCACTCTCTTCTCTTTTGTATCAGGTGAGGGAATCCCCCTACATATCAACCACAGTCAGTTCATCAGTCACATGTGGGCTAAGAACATCCTCTTTCACTGGGGCCTGACTTGGCATCCCAGCTAGGGTAAGGTGCTTCACTAGCAGACAATAAAGTCATGATAGGCTTCCCCAAATTCACTTGTTAGGTAATCTGTATGAAGACCAAGATGCCTATCATCTTTATATGTGTAGGGGTCCTAGGTCTAGTCATAGAGTAGTTATCCTGTGTTATATGGCTAATATCCAGTTATAAGGGAGTATATACCATATGTATCACTTTGGGTTTGGGTTAGGTCACTTAGGATGAGCTTTCTAATTTCATGTATTTGGTTGTAAATTACATGATTTCCTTATCTCTGATAGCTGGTAACATTCCATTGTGTAATGTACAACAGTTTTTTAAAATCCATTTTCATTTGGTTGAATGAAAGCTGGGTTGTTTCAAGTTTCTGGCTATTATGAGAAAAGTTGCTATGAACATAATTAAGACCATGTTCTCGTTTGGTAGAGAATTATTTGAATATAGGCCCAGGAGTGGTATGTCTGGGTCTTGAGATAGAACTATTTCCAATTTTCTGAGATATTGCCAGATTGATTTCCAAAGTAATTGCACAAGTTTGCGCTCCCACCAACAATGGAGGAGTGTTCCCCTTTCTCCACATCTCTCCAGCATGTATTGTCTCTTGAGTTTTTGATCTTAGACATTCTGACAGTTGTGAGATGGGATCTTACAGTCGTTTTGATTTGTATTTTCCTGATGACTAAGGTTGTTGAGCACTTCTTCAAGTGTGTCTCGGTTATTAGACATTCCTCTTTTATGAGTTCTCAGTTTAATTCTATATTCCTTTTTTGACTGGATTAATTGGTTTGTTGGTGTTTACCTTCTTGAGTTCTTTATATATTTTGTATATTAACCCTCTGTCAGATGTGGGCTGATATTTTGTTCTGACAGTATTCTTTACCTTATAGAAGGTTTTCAGTTTCATAAGGTCTCATGTATTGATTATTGGTCTTAGAGCCTGAACTATTGGTGTTCATTTCAGGAAGGAGACATCTGTACCATGGAGTTTAAGGCTTTTCCCCATTTTCTCTTTTCTTAGGGTTAGTATGCCCAGTTTTATGTTAAAGTCTTTGATCCACTTGGACTTAAGTTTTGTGCAAGTGATAACTATGGGTCTATTTCTTAACAAATTTCTGAATCTTCTTCCATTCAGATCCTTGTACCTAGAGTGGAGGAGTGTGATAGAGACATCACTTCAGAGGTGATCACTCCAAAATCTCTTATCCTTTGTACATAGTTCCATTATATGTCTTTTTAGTAATTTCTGTCTACTGCAAAAAGAAGCTTCTCCGCTGAGTATTGATTAATGCAGTCATCTATAGGTACAGCAATATGTCATTACTAATTATTTTATTGATCTGCTCATTTAGTAGAAGCATAGTAGTAGGTTTTCCTTTCGACATATGATCAAGCTAGATGCAGATTATTGTCATCATTATCAATATCAGGTGTAGTTTCCAACTCAAGAAATCACTTTAAATCTAATAAAAAAAAAAGTGATTGACTACTTCCACTCCATTCATGACTCTTTTTCCCTTTTGGCATATCTTGTGTTGAGGGTGTTATTATAGCTGACTGGGTTCATAGCTGAATGAGACTGATGATGTGCACAGTACCTTGAAGTCAACTTTAAGGCGATAGGGATGAAGCTTCTAGCTGAGTACCAGCTCAATTATTCTATGTCATAAATATGCAGTCAAATTCTGAATAATAAAAATTCTCATAATTAAATATATACTGTAAAACAATGACAATAAATATCAAAATTAAATAAATTTTTTTTGGAAAAGGTGAAATGCAATATTTGTGTGTGCATTGCTAAAATACCAGAATTATTTCCTCATTTGCTTGTAAAACAAACATTTATTAGCAACATACAAAAATTGCTTCTTATAATCAAATATTATTCAGACCTAAATAATTAAAAATTACTATCCAATGGATTTCCTTCTGTTCATCATTCTTCCTGCTTCTTAAAAAGATGGGATACAGCAAGGGTGACCTGATGAAGCAAATGAAGCAAATGAAGAATAAAACAGCAAACTAGGTATATATGAGGAGTTTGTTTCTAGTTCTTTTTCTTTGCCACAACTGAGAATTCATTAGTTTGAAATTCAAAAGTTTTTTATTTATTTTTTAAATCAGAATCTCATTCATCTAAGTATTCAACATGCAAATTTTATTGTGGATGTGACTTTTTGAAAGACTATGAGGTTCTATGGGAGAGGAATGACTTTGTCTGTTTAGCTATACCTGATTTCTGTGTTGCTTGCCTCTGTTGAGCACAGCCATCTGTCTCATGAGTTAAATGCTGTGTCTGCATTGATTTATCTGTTGTAGCACTTGTCCTGGTTTAAATTTAATTATTTCTGGATTTTCAGCTTTGTTCCTTTAGGATTCTAGCAGTTATCCAGGTAAAGCGTATTTACTCATGTATTGCAAAAGCACCTGGGCACCTTAAAATAAATGAGAATTAAACAAATTTATAAAAAATAATACTGTCTGTTTAGCCAGGGACACATTTCTGCATTAACAGCTGCAATCACCTATTAAATAAAAATCACTTACACTTGACTTAGAGTCACAGAATTCACAAAATAAAATTTGTTCACATTGTTCTCAATTTAGTTTACTTAAAATTCCAACTTTTGCACACATTATTTTTTCAGCATAGTTTCAAGGAATGTTTTTTGAAGTATTTTGAATTGTAACAGAAATGTTTCCTGAGATACCTCTGCCAAATAGAGGTTTAAGAATCTGTGTTGTGATGAACACCTTCTGTGGTTGTTACATACTGTAGTGTAAAGATTGTGGTATAACAGCAAAGAACTCAGTAAGTTATTTAATCTAGATGGGAGTTTTATGGCTTTTCCTCACATACAGCTGTTGTAGGTTTGCTGTGGCACAATGATGATGCTATGACTACTGCCTTGATAGAAATTTCTTGGGGACATGTACAGTTTGTTCAGCTACCCAGCTGCTGATATTGAAAGCCTTACCTTTCTTAAATATCCCATATAGTTAACACTAGGGGAACTATAGTAAGGGCTTGGGTATTCTGTGTCCTGTACATTTCCCACAGCAGAAGAACTGTACACTTAATGCTCATAGCACTGGAGGTTTTGCATAGCTCATAGATTAGTGATACAAGAATAAGCTGAGAACTTGCTTTATTCACCTTTCATTTCTCCTTAATGGTGTTTGACAGATAAGAAAATTATGTGTCATATTTACCTAAATTTTACACTGTGTGCAAATAAAACCTGCAATTGATTTTTATAATTTACTATTTTAAATACACACCTAGGCCAAATGCATTGCTAATTTTATAAGTTGCAAAATATTTTAAATTAAGAAAATCAAATGATTCAGTTAAGGAAACATTAGAACACTTGTGGAAGCAGGAAGGCAACATTTTATTTCTAGCATAGATACTCAGGGTCTTCTTCTGTTATTATACCATCAGATAATATAAAAGACAGGTCATCATAGAGGCCATTTTGAGATACATGAATATGAAATTGGAGTCATATACTCTTGGCTATAACATAAAAAGCAAGATGCTGATCCATCCAATTCACACAAGAAGTACAGCAGAAAGATTAAGAGTTCCATGTTGCTGTGAACATAGATGAGGACACATCTTTGTGGTTTGGGGAGGAAACATTTGGATGTACACCCAGAAGTGGTATGTCTGGGTCTTGAGGTAGAGCTAGTCCAAGTATTCTAAGATATCACCAGCCTGATTTCTATAGTGGTTGTACAAGTTTGCATTCCCACCAGTAATGGAGGAGTGTTCCCATTCTCCACAACCTCGCCAGCATGTGCTGTCATTTGAGTTTTTGATCTTAGCCATTCTGACAGGTATGAGGTGGAATCTCAGAGTCGTCTTGAGTTGCATTTATCTGATGATTAAGGATGCTGAGCACTTCTTCAAGTGTCTCTCATCCATTAGGGATTCCTCCTTTGTGAATTCTCTGTTTAGCTCTGTTGTCCATTTTTTGATTTATAATAGCTAGACTGGAAACAACCCAGATGTCCCTCAACTGAGGAATGGATAAAAAAACTGTGGTACATCTACACAATGGAATACTACTCAGCCATCAGAAACAACGAAATCATGCAATTTGCAGCCAAATTGAAGGAACTAGAGAAGCTCATTCTGAGTGATCTAACCCAGAATCAGAAGGATGCACATGGCATATATTCACTTATAATCAGAATTTAACCATATAGTACAGGATAACTATACTACAGCCAATGCACCAAAAGGAACAGAAACATACAGAGACTTTGTTACCTGTCAATGAGACTCTTTTCCCTAGAGTTGCTGCTTTATAGGACCCCAGTGTATGAGGAAGCTCTTGGCCCTCATATGACTGTTGAATGGAGGCGAGCACTGATATGTAGGGACATTCCACTCTGGAGGAGTGGGATGGAAGGTATGGGGATATAGGGTGGGAGGGCAGGACTGGGAGGGGTTGAAAGAGGGTAGTGTGATGCAGCTGTAACCTGAAGTAATAAATAAACATTAAAAAAAAGAGTTACAGTTTGGTCTGAGCTCAAAGCAAGACCTTATTTCTGAAAAATATATAAGTAGAAGTTGGAGGTGAAGGAGGAAAGGAAAAAGGGAGAGGAGGCCACACACACACAGAGAGAGACAGAGGCAGAAACAGAAACAGAGAGATGGATAACTACCCAAAAGGAATGTAAAATACAACCATGAAAGTTTAAATGCTTGTTATAAAAAATTACTGAAAACATCAACTTTTATCATATTATTGTTTTCTAGACAAAACTCAGGTTATCCTTTCAACAACACTGAAATTTTTAACATTATTCACCATTATGACAAATCTGGATAAAAACAAGGCGGGGGGGGGCAGTAAATTGTTCTGCACTAGAGTTCTACGATTTAGAATTATAGGAAGCATAGTCATGACTATGGGAAAGGCATAGGTATTTCCTGTGTTGGCTGTCCACATCTTGGCATTGATCATCAATAGAGAGTAGTGAGAAAAAAATTTGCTAAATTATAACTATCAAATCAGACCCATAGAGATGCATTTCCTCAGGTGAGCACTACCTCCTCAAAGTTCAGAAATTTCCAAAGTTGCACAGCTACCTTATGACTAAATACTCAAATACATGTTTAGGTGGATAAAAGTTTGCAAACAGAGTGTAAAGTATCTTATATCATGAAATGCATATCATCAGAATGAAGGTGTATAAAACTGTTCAATATTTTCAAAGCAGGGTGTGGGTGGAGACCTTCATATCCCACATCAACTACATTACATCTGATTCAGGCATAAACAAACTCTGCAAGCACAGTCACAATGGTACTAAAATGGTACATTGGAGGTCTGGATGGGGCAGATGGTAAGTTTCTCACAGTGTCCTGTACTGAGCCAAGCAAGACCTAGAATTATTATTCAGTGAGTATTTTTGCATATGTTTTATGTGACATAAAAAACATTGTTAAAATGTTATAATGGTTTGAAGACAATCCTGTGTTGGTAGTATGAGAAAAAATAAATTTTATGAATAATTATAGTCTATGAATTTAAGTTGCTGGAGAAAGGAGACAGTGATATAAATGTAAAAATTTTGAGTAAAGTTGGGATTGAAATTACTACCATATTACCTGAATACAAAAACAAATAATCCTTTAAGATTAATAAAAAAATTAAGAGTAGATACCATTGAAAAGTATCAAAATACCTGCCACAGTAAGTTTAAAAACATAGATCTTGGGAATATATTGAAAGAGTGAATCCATCAAGAAGTCGAGAAACATATGCCATTTGTAATATGCTGAACTTGAAATAAACTGGATCTATTGAAATGAGCTTAAAATTAAAGAGAACTATAGACATTTGTCATCAAAATTTGCTACAACATACATGGAAGCAAATGTTAAACATTTGTGGTAATGAAATATCTCTGGTTCATGATGCACTGAAATATACATTTAAGAAGTGGTTTTCTATTTCTGTTTTTTTCTGAGACAGGCTTTTGCTTTTGTTTGTAGCCCAATGTGTCAGACTGGTCTCAAATTTAGGACCTTCCAGATTATGCATCCCAAGCTCAAATAATACAGGTCCCTAACACACACACTCAGATAAGAAGAAAATATTGAAGAAGTTCTTAAAATTTGTAATGAAACTGCTGTTATTCATTCATTGCAAATAGTGAAGTAACAAATAATTCAGAATCGAAATCATTGTGATATTAATGATAAAGATGATCCTATAATTTTGTTTTAAATGTTCCAAAAAGATCTTTGTTTTCATCTTTGTCTTCAGCATTTCACATTTTCTCTTAAACATTATTAATTTACTGCTCATGAAGATACTGGGTGAATGTATCTTCAGATGTGGGTTTGCTCATGATCTATATGTTTTTCCAGAATACTTTCTCAGGATATGTGCTTTTCCTGCTAAAGTCCTAAGAAAAATCTCAATATAATATTGCGCAGGGGACTACTCACTTCAGACTGCACATTTTTTTCTGTTGATTTTACACATATTAATTTATAAACAAGTCTCTAGAACAAATCATTAGCTCTCAAGGATAGTACAACTAACTCACTTGGCTTTGTTTTTCTCAATGATTAGCTGCTTGCTCAGGTTAAAAATGGGTATGCACTAAGAGAATAGCTTCTCCATCGCAGAGGAATAATAGAATGACCCAGTCATTAAGCAGTATGAAAGAGGCTATGACAATGACAATGAATTTTTTATTTACACTTTCATTTACTGGCATATTACTTTGAACATCATTGTCTGACCAGAAAACAATATGAAAAACATAAAGGACTTGAAGTTCTTGTCGTACAGCTCTTTCATTCCCAACTATTTTATATTGTTTATGGCTATTGTGAAAGGTGTTGTTTCCCTAATTTCTTTCTCAGGCCACTTATTTGTTGTATAAAGAAAGTCTTCTGATTTTTTTTTGAATTAATTTTGTATCCAGCCACCTTGCAGAAGGTGTTTATCAGCTGTAAGAGTTGTCTAGTGGAATTTTTGTGGTTGCTAGGGAAACAGAGCTAAACAGAATTCACAAAGGAGGAATTCATAATGGCTGAGAGACACCTGAAGGAATGCTCAGCATCCTTAATCATCAGAGAAATGCAATTCAAGACGACTCTGAGATTCCATCGCATACCTGTCAGAATGGCTAATTTCCAATGCTCATGTGACCACACATGTTGGCTAGGGTGTGGAGAAAGGGGAACCCTCCTCCATTGCTGGTGGGAGTGCAGGCTTGTGCAACTACTGTGGAGGTCACTATGGCGATATCTTAGAAAACTTGGAATAGCTCTACCTTGGGACCCAGCCATACCACTTCTGGGTATACATCCAAATGATTCCTCACCAAATCACAAGGAAGTTTCCTTGTCTATGTTCATAGCAGCCTTATTTGTAATAGCTAGAAACTGGAAACAACCCAGATGTCCCTCAACTGAAGAATGGATTTAAAAACTGTGGTACATCTATAGAATGGAATATTACTCAGCTATCAGAAACAATGAAATTATGCAATTTGCAGCCAAATGGATGGAACTAGAGAAGTTCATCCTGAGTGATCTAACCCAGACTCAGAAAGATGCACATGGCATATATTCACTTGTAGTTGTATTTAACCATATAGTACAGGATAATAATACTATAATGAATGCACCAAAGGGAACATGAACATATACTTTGTTACCTTTTAATGAGACACTTTGCCCTAGTGGTTCTGCCTTGTAGACCCGCAGTGTATGAGGAGGCTCTTGGCTCTCATATGACTGCTGAACTGGGGCAGAGGACTGTTACATAGGGACACTCCACTCCAGAGGAGTGGGATGGAAAAGATAGGGAGTAGAGGGTGGGAGGGAAGGACTGGGAGGGGTGGAAAGAGGACACTATAATGGAGATGCAACCTGAAGTAATAAATAAATTTAAAAAATTATTGAACTCTAAATATCAAAAGTTAAAAATTTTCTAATTATGTCATTAAATTAACTTTCATTTATCCATAATAAAGACAATAAATATAGAGGGATGGCATAGCCAAAGCTTCAACAGGTTCTCGTTATCAAAATATACAAACATCCAAGCGTTACTATAACCATCTCTCAGTTTCAATTTTCAAATGTTCTATTTCAATCCTGTAGCTCCTTCTCTCCTCTTCTCTTATTTGCTGGAAGGATTTGACGAAAAGCCCATGGTGAAAATGTATATTCAACCAGTGTCTCTATGTCTTATGTTTTTTGTCCTATACACAAAGTATGACTTCAGATTTAATAACTTTAAGATATTTAAGTATGACTATATAGTACTCATAATTAATAACAAATATGTTTTAGATAGAGACATAAATGATACATAATCTACCTCTCTGATTTTATGTTTTAGTGAGGCACATTTTGTGTTTTGAACATGAAACATTATTCTTGGAAAGCTATGGCAAATCATTAATTTTTTTTGTGTTTATCTGTATTAATGATATTATTTTATTAATTTATATTTGTGGCAGTTGCTTATGAAGTGCCTTTAGTTTCCTTGAAAATAATATAAATAAACAACTTGTAGTACAACTCAAATGGCAACTTTAAATGAAAGAAATTATAGAGGATCCCCATATCGGCATGTAGTCCAAAGTCAGATACAATTTCTTATATCTCTGTTGGTTTTTCTTTTAAAAATATTGAAAAATTGTTCTCTTATACAACATATCTGGAAAATATTTTATTCTCCCTCAACTCCTCTCAATTCCATCCCACCTCTCTTCTTCTCAGATCCACGGCCCTTCAGTCTCCTTTAATAGCAGGCATCCAAGAGACAAAAGTCAAACAGGGCACAAGACAAAATATAACAAGGCAAACATCCACATATAGAGCCCAGAAAGACAACCCAGTGGAAGGAAAAGAATCCCAAAAGTAGGCAAAAGTCTTAGACACATCTAGTCTCACAGTCAGGAGTCAAAAAATAATTAGAGAATATTATGTTTGCATTTATTTATTTATCTATTTATTTATTTAATTGAATTTAAATTATTTTTTTTACTTTTTCTTTTTCAAGACTGGGTTTCTCTTTGTATCCCTGGCTATCCTGGACTTGCTTTGAAGACTAGGCTGGCCTTGAACTCACAGTGATCCATCTGCCTATATGTTCTGAGTACTGGGATTAGAGTTGTTAGCCACCATGTCCCGATAGTTTGCAAATCTTTTGAATTTAGCATGAGACTCCAAGGACAGAATGGCTGACTCAGTTGGCTGTGGAGTGATCAAAATCTAGTGTCCTGGCTCCTATTTATAAAAGCAATGAAGAAATGTAGAAAAGTATCTAAAGGAGAAGTAAGTAACAGCAAATTCACTTAAAAAATGTATCTAAATCAAATATCTGACCCAAGAAAGTATTTAAAAAGTAGTTTACCTACTATTTAAATATAAAAAAGTTTTCTCAAACAGTTCATTCACATGATAATAATTTTGAAACACAAATGTGTGGAATTTGAGTAGATGTTAACACTAACTTCATTATATAGAGTCTTCCAGGCACCTAATTATGTAGCACCACACTAAGGAAAGAAAAGAGCACTTCCCTTTTCATTAATTTGACCAAGAGCAAACCCAAGCTTAAATTTTTCATTTTTCTCCCTATTTCTCCCATCTGTTTGTGTGTAGCATATGATTTATAACTTCTCTGTAGTCTGTATATTGTGTGTTATTTATGCATTATTTTTATGTGATTGTCTGTCCTTCTGTCTGTATCCATAAAGAAGAACTTTCCTCTCTACTTACTGAACAATACAGAAAGAATCACATGGGAAAGAAATGTGTTATAATTTCCAAATTACTTTAACAGAGTTTATATGGGATTAACCATGTATCACTTTGGAGAAAATTATAGAAATGGGTAATTATAATAAACAAAAGTATATTAAACACGGTAAGATAAATACTGCATATGTTATCTCATAATTGGAATATAGATTTATCCCTGGGCCATACCAATTTTTTATCTGCTACCAACTGGTCAGTCTTGTTAAAATACAGACATCACATTATACAGATTGAACAAGTTATAATTAGGAATATAAGGACATGGATGTGAAGGATGGTGGGGAGGGATACATATGAGTGTTTGGAGGAAGGAAAGAGAATGAAGTAATGTAATCAAATTATAACTTCAAAAATACTAAAGTATATTAAAATGGAAAATACAAATTCAAAAGTTGTAGCCTATACTCATCAAGGAAATTTCTCTTTTTAACATATGGAGACAATTGCAGAAAACCACAATCAAAATGTAATGAGCCCATTGAGAATGGGCTCATCTACAAAACACTCCTGTACCAAAGGTTTGAGGAAATTGAAAGAGGAGGCAGAAAGATTATATGATTTATTTTTTATTTATTCATAAAAGAAGATTTTCTGTCCAAATAGGATTGGCAATAACTTAGTTTTTATTACTTCCAAGATATATTTATTATGCCATAATCTTGTGACTTCTTTATTAAAGCTCTCTGTGAGATTGTTTTTAATCCATGTTTGTCCCAATATCCAGTGCACTGTCTAAATTTTATTCCTTTTGTTCTATCTCATTTTTTCAAATAACACAAAAGACATGACTTGACCTCTTCTTTTTTTGAAAGTTTTATTTTATTTTACTTTATTTATAATTAATTTTTTATTTCCTCAAGTAACATCTCAATCACAATCCTCTCCTTACTCCCCCCTCCAGCCCCACCCTTCCCCCCTCTTCTCCTTCAACCCCGAATCTTCTACCCTTTTTTTTTTTTTTTTTAGTTTAAAGTATATCTTTTTCCCCCCAACAGCTCCCCCTTTCAGTCCAAAAAATGGTTCTTTCTCTTATAACAATAAATACAATACAAAACAACAGAAATAAATAGGCCACAATTATGAGAGTTATATGGCTTGGCATACATTCCCAATGTCCAGTCCATATGTATTTGGCACCTGACTTTAACATTCTACTATCTAACCATCTCCATGAGTTTAAAGTTCTATATCTAACTCAGCTTTCATACTAATATGCTAATTAACATTTTCTATTTTTTTACAGATTAAAATATATTTGAATGTGCATGTTTTTGTGCCTGTGCATTTCATATACTGGATGTTTAGATAAGAACATACTTGTGTAAATCAGTGTTTTACGTTCAGGTTGTGGTCCCAATAAATCTTCGAACAGTCACTTTCCCACTTTGTCATCAACAATCACTGTTATCTCAACAATTGCTGTTAATCAAATGACCTAAGTGATAGTTTTTGGTATATGTGTAATATTTATATTTATTAGAGACCATTAATGTCTCTTGGGGCAAGTATATCCTTTGTAACTATTTGCATAATTTTGTGCTCATTTTAATTTTGAAGTATACCTGTTTTAATTTAATATTTTTGCTAAAAATACTTCATTTACTAAGGTATAATCACAAAACGATAGTGAGTCAAACTCAAGTGCTCATTGTATATTCAAACTATCATATCAAATGGGAAAGAAGTAATTGCAAACATATTCTATGATGAGAACAATTCTCTGTCAGCAAACCTGATGAAGACATAACAAAACAGAAAACAGTATATCAAAATAACTGAGGAATATAAATTTGTAATTCCCTGAAAGGTATTTTAAGATAGAAATTAACTTAAAAATGACTGAATTGTATATTACAATTGAGTTTGTTTTGCCACAGACATGCAAAGATTGATCAAATATGCAAATCAATATGCATGTTAACATAATTAGAAAAAGATCTTCATATTAACTTCTATATTTAACAGAATCATAGCCAGCATTGCATATCATTGAGAAAATTTGAAAGCATTTGCTGTGGTAGCTGGACAAGAAATTCCCCATGCTCTATAATTATATTCAACACAGCACTAGAATTTTAGACAAACAAATTAGTAAAGATAAACAATACCCAAGGAACTACAAAATACAACTCATAAGTAACTGGAGAAAAGTGTATCTTATCAGAAAACAATTTTAAAGAAATGCTCTGTAGACCTGGTAAAAATCAGAACATAACAAAATTAATGTTCCAAGCAAATAAACAGATTTGTAGACTAAGAGAAAAATGACAAGGCTATCAGAGTATGTCCATGTGCACAGTAATAGCATTCATCTTATAGGGTAAACAACTGCTTTCTGGTTGTGTTTAGGTCCACTATATAGAAGAAAATGCATGTATTGTATGATATACATTTAAGAAATCATGGTGAAGAAATTCACAAGCATAGTGTGAACCTACTATTATTGTTTTGTTAAATGCATAGAGCATCAAAATACCATCTAAATGTGTATTTATAGTCCTACATTAGTGTCAGTCTCCTCTCTAACTAGAACTATTTCTTAGTTTAGTGTATGTTGATTAATATAGAGACTGAAAACTGGACATACAGACAATAAGTATCTGTGAAATGCTCAACTACAAGTGAGACATATTTATCCCAGTTATCCAAAGGCTCAGGAAGCTTTCAATAAGGTGAGACAAAAAGAATGTAAGAGCCAGAGTTTGAAGTGGTCTGAGGTAGTTATCTTCTGCACAATACAGTACATCTGCACTCATGAACCAGGAGCAAACTTTTCGTCTGTAAGATCAGTACAAGATCATGATAGTCAGCATTTTAACAGAGTCCTCATGATCCTCTACTCTTAATTGAGAAGCTATAAAACTGACTGTATTGGGAGTAGGAGGGGATTGCATTTTTTAAGGATGTTGCACCCAGTAGATTGACTGTGGTACAGTAGATAGCCTCATACGCATGAGTACTTGGGCATCACAAATTGAACTAATTGTATGTCTTATCTTCTTTTCTATTGCTGTCATAAGATGCCATGACCAAGACAACTGTTAAGAAAAAAAAGTGTTTACTTCATTAACAGTGTGTGATTTTTATGTTGAGAAATTTGATTGAGCAAATGTGATATTGCATAAACAAACAAAAAACCTTAAAAAATCAAAGGCAAACAAACAAAGGTGAATTGAAGTAGGGTGAGGGTGGGGAAGTAGGGGAGTAAATCTTGAATCTTGGAGAAGTTAGTAGGTAGAATGGGGGTGAATATGATAAAAATAGCTTAGATGAAATTATCAATAATTAATAGCAAAGTCAACAACAGAGGGATAACTACAAATAAAATCATACATCTTCATCTAAGTGACTCATACAAGGAAGCCAAAATTAAATACTAGAGAAATTCCCCCCTTTCAAAACAGTATAGAAAACAGAATATTAAAAGTGGAACTCCATACTCTACATAAAAGCTTAACAAAAATTTATCTATCATATAAGTAAGGCCTGAAACTCTGAAACTACTTGAGCATGTATGGAGAAACACTTTATAATATTAAGATAATAATTTTCAGTGTAGAACTCAAAACCCATAGGAATCTAACGGAAGAATGCTGGTGGGAATGCATCTAGATGATGTAATTCGTCATTGCAAATGAAAAAGTCAACATAATAAAGTTGAGGAGAAAAATCTGAGGAGAAAACCCTTGCCTGTTACCCTTACAAAGTGTTATAATTTGGAATACTGCTGAATTAAAAAGTTATCAACTACAAAGATTATGCACCTTAAATATAGGCAAAGTATCTGAACACACCCATCTTAGTAAAGAAAAGATAACCTGTGAAGATAATATGAGATTTACAAGCAAGTAAAATCAAACTAAATTTTCAATAAAATATTAATTCAACAATGTTTGAAGATCAATTAAAAAAATAACCCAAAACAAATGAACAGTAACAAATGAGCAAAGAGATAATAATAGCAACAACAATAACAAGGCAACAAGGCTGAGGGTAAAGTGCAGGCTTAAAATCCTTAATAGCAATGTAAGTTAGTGCCTCCATCTTGAAAACCAGTAGAAAGACGCCTGAGAAAAGTAAAATCTAAATTAATATGACCCAGAAGTCTTTATGGGTTTTGTAGCCAGAGGAATTGAAGGCAGTATACAAAAAAAAAAAGAAAAAAAAAAGAAAAAAGAAAATAAGCAAACAAGCACTTTCATGCCCATAGTTAAGCACTAATCAAAATATCCAAAGAAGAGTGGGGCAGGAGATTAATTGTTTCGGGGACATCTATGAGACAAACTGAAGACTAGTATCAAGGTAGGCCTCTGGGAGGAGATCGGGATGACTTTGGTTGAGATTCCTAGCAGAGGTGGATATCGTCACTGAAGAGACCTCTTAATAGCTAGGTAGGACTTTTGTGGAGGGAGGGGATCACTAACTCACCCACAAAATCTTCAAACCAAAATTTACCCTGTATACAAGATGTACAAGGATAAAGATATAGCAGACATTCGTGGAATGACTAATCAATGATGAGCCCAATCTTAGACCTACCCCAAGAGAGAGAGCCAACCTCTATCACTATTAATGATACTCTTCTATGATTACAGAAAGGAGCATAGCATAACTGTTCTCTGAAAACCTCCATGCACCAGATGTTCCAAACAGAAGCTGAGACTCACTGCCAAACATTAGGTGGAATGTGGGGCATCTTGTGAAAGAATGAGAAACATGGATAGAATGACCCAGAGGAGATAAGAACTCAACAAGACCAATAGAGACAACTAACCTTGGGTCCATGAGGCCTCACAGAGACTGAATCACTAATCAAATGGCATGCATGACTGGAGCTAAGCCCCTACTCATACATAACTAAAGGACGTGTTGGTGATCATGTGGGCTTCTAGCAAGTGGAGTGGAGGGTGTTTCTAGCAATGACTATTGCAGAAAAAGATTAATCAAATTATTAACAATTATTTATATTAAGGTTAATTGGTCAGTGGTGTAAATCTTTAACCCGCCATTTTAATGAGCACACAGAGACACCTGAAGAATTTTAACAAGCCTTAGTCTGGATTGTGTAATCTTAGTCCATCTAAGATAGTTTATAATTCTATTTCCCAAATAAAAACCCATATATGCATATGTCCCCTTAGGTTGTTATTCTCCATGCTATGCTGATGTTCCAGGCCACATGGAGATATGATTCTTTTATTTACTCATGGCATGTGTTTTCTTTCTTCTACTGGCTTATTCTTCCCATAATCCTTCCTCCCTTCCAGAATCCTTTCTACCTCCCAGAAGAAGCCAGGAGATGAAACTGCAACCTTGTTGACAGATATTTATTAATAAATATATATTGTTATATTAGGCCAGCAGAGCAGCCAGCAGTCCTATGAGAGGCCTGTGGGCCTGACTCACCTTAGCTGGAGGCCTGTAGGCCTGGTAGGGCAGCTGCCAGTGCTTGGAGGGAGGCTGGCAGCCAAGGTGGAACAGCCACAGGGACTTGGTAGAGGCTGAAATGCCTGGGTTGCCTTAGCTGGTGGCCTGACCTGTCCTGGACATAAAGCCCTGGGCTAAGGATGGCCTTCAACACCTCTGAAAACAACTTTGTTAACTAATATATTTATTAATAACTATAAACTGCTACATTAGGTCAGTAAAGCAGCCTGGTGGGAGACCAGCAGGCCTGGCTCTCCTGACTTGCCTTAGGTGGAAGCTTTAAACACATGGCAGCCTTTTCACAATATTTACAAACAATAAGACCTTTTTAATTTCTATTTTATTATTTTATTTCTTCAAGATATATCTCAATCACAATCCCCTCCCTTGTCCCCCCTCAGGCCCCACCCACCCTCTTCCCCCTCACCCCTCATTTCTCTGACAGACATTAATTGTAAAGCATGAATTATGAAGGACTTGCCTACCCTGTCTTGGCAGAGCTAGGCTGTCGACCTACCTGCTTCCAAGTTTTGTCCTTTTTGGACAGCGTTCTGTCTACAGTTGAAGCAAGGGATTTTTCTTACCAAGTGACAGGCTTGCCACTAATTCAACCATCTCCAAATGGAGATTTTTTTTTTCGATGCTCATCATCTACTTGCAGTAGAATAAGGGGTACTGTCAGGAGCTGACATTTCTCAGTATCAAAAAAATCAAGTTAAGATAACATCTTTGATTGCCATATTCTACATATCTCTTGAGTTTTTTGAAGACCATCTATCTATCTCTTTATATTTGGATAAGCAACTGTTGCTTGTCTCTTAGCAACTTGATTTCTGATTAACTTAGAAAATAACTGTGATAGACTACCCTAATACCTAACAAAATGACATGCAATAATGACTATTAGTTTGTATTTTTAATGATCCTAAACAGTTTATGACAGTTGCTAACAAAAGACCAAAACTTCATATTTCATTTTAAGCATTACCTAGGTAAAATAACTTGAAAAGAATTAACCTTAATTTTGTATCAATATACAAAGATCAGTACCAGTTTAGCTAAATATAATTTTAATTTTGTATCAATATACAAATATATAAGAACATATTCAATAATCTCTCCCTTTTTCTTTGACATTCCTATATTATGTCTATATCCCATTTTATTCTCAAGTCTTTTCACCCCTACATAGGAGAGAAGGAAGGATACACAAAGAAAGTGAGAAAAATCCCTGGGTCTAATCTCCAAAACCTATTTAACAAAACCATTTAACAATTTGGAATCTCTCCCCCTAAATAACAAGTATCTATAACCCATCAAATAACCAAAGGGGGGAAAAAATCACCCACCCCACCTTCTGAAGATGGGACTTCACTCTCTTAAAATGACTTCCTGCTGATTTGGGATGTAGTAAACCTGTTTGTGGCCCAAATAAGAATGGAAAAATGGTTAAACATGTTAATAGAATCATCTGATTTTCAGTTCCTTTATGCTCAGCTATTTAAATGTAATAAGAATTTGTAGACAGAAGCTAAACTTCAGGGCTTTACTGAAGTTCTGGCTGGAACAGTCTGTGGGGCTGAAGAATCTTAGTGATTTTGAGTTATTGTGGTTATAGACTTTTTAGGAAACAGCTATTGAGGAAGTCTGCCAGGCTGGATCATCATGGCTACTTGTCTTCTGTGGTGTCTCATCTGTTTACTTCTGACGTTTCAGTTGTCCAGTTGTCCGTGGATTCCTTAGATGGATGCTTTTAACCTCCTGGAAAGATAAGAACAGAGCCCTGCCCTAATCCTAACTGTGGGACACTACTTCTTTTGGGGGGGGGCAGGTAAATTTTCCTAGAGCCAATTTAGTTTTTTGACAATATAAAAATAATTGTCTTTCAATTGATATAAAAAAAGGAATTATTTTGGTATTTTGGAACTAAACAAACTTTTAAGTGTATATATTTTGAGATCTCAAAGGGCAATTCACTATGAATTTTAGCATGCCTTTTGTGAATAGCTTTCAAAGTTAAATCATTCCAAATCCTATGTGTCTATCTCTGTATTCTAAGTATTGAGACCAAAGGCATGTGCCTCCCAACTGATGGGATTAAAGATGTACTCCACCACTCCCGGATCTAAGTTTGTCTCTATTTGGAGCTTGGTTTGTGTCAGGCTGGCCTTGAACTCAGAGATCTGCATGTTCCTGTCTCCAGTGTGTTAGGATTAAAGGTGTATCCTTCTAAAGTGATGGGTTTAAGGGTGTGCACCATCACCAACCTGTTCACTGTAACTCTAGTTTACAAGACAACTAACTCTATAGTGATTCTCCTGTCTCTGCTGGAGTTAAAGGTATGGACTAACACTACCCTTCTCAAATAATTTACCTTAGCTCCAAATTACTTCAACTCTTAGAGGTTTAGAAAACCAGGTTGAACTGTAGTAACCCTGACTGTGGTTTGTAGTGCTACTGTCAGTTAATAAATAAGCATCTTTCCTCAAAATTATGTTAAAGATTTCAGTAAAAATCTATCATTGTTATTTTTCTATACAATGTTTTCTGCGTTTCAGTAAATATAGGACAAAGCCCTTTCATAGGAACAGACAGACATCATACAAGCACACACAGAACAGACAGGAAATAGAGACAGATTATGCACATACACAACAGACAGGCAACTCACAAGCCAAAGCAAAGTAAAGACAGAAAAGATAGAAAACTAGTTCTCATTCTTCATTTAAATTACCACAAGAGGTACTTTCTGTCTTTATTCCCTCATTTGACATTGACACATTTTTGTACACATTTTGAAGTTTACTTAATTTATTAATTGGCACACAAGTTATATGTATATATGCTTATATATTTATATGCATATATAAATACACATATACCTTGTACACATATTGGAAAATACTTTAAACTGTTACCCCATAATAGCAAGAATGTAATCTCTTTTAAACATGAAAGGATACCAAATAAATAGCACAGTGCCAGGGGCGTTTTCCTTCTCTTAAAGTTGTTTGTTAGTAATGTGCCAGATACCACTTCCCCAAACATTTCAGACTGTTTCCTTTGCTTCTGGTTCTCTGTAAAATTTCATAAGACCCTGGTTATGAAGAAGCCACATATTATGTTGTCATACATTAAGAAATCAATCTAGTTACAACTTAAAATACTCATTATGAATTGTTGCATGCAGATTCCTGGAATGTAGAGAGATGCGACGTGCCGCGCCTTAAAGTTGGCGCTGGTCTCCGCCTTCCACCAGCCCGACGGTGAGCGCTCTTGGTGGTAAACAAGTCCATATTTGTCAAAGACCGCTGATCTGGCTTGCTTCCGCATACGTGGGCCTCTAAGATAGCACCACGTGGCTTTACTTGATTGGCTGTTCATTTAGTATTTAGCCTGTGGGTTGGGTCTCCCCGGGCATTCAGAAGACTGTTTTCAAGGGACCTGAATAAACTGCAGGAGAAGAGCTTTTGCGAGTTGCGTCATTCCTTGCTGGACAAGGGGGGACGCGACAAAGTGGTGGCCCATACGGGGAACCCAGAAAAGACTCAGAACTCCTGCAGTCAGGGGCAACACGTTGGTAAGTTCCTGGGATAAATCAGGACAATAAAGTTTCACGGAGATAGCGAACACAAGGTAAAGTTTCGCGGAGATAGCAAACGTACGGTGAAGTTTCGCGGAGATAGTGAACGTATGGTGAAGTTTCGCGGAGATAGCGAACAAAAGATACAGTTTCGTGGGGAAGCTGCAAACTGAAAGTAAAATTTTTAAACATGGGGTTGTCTGAGTCACACCCAATTTTTTCTGGCTCTTCAGGAGCTACTTTTAGCTAGGAATTTGAAGATTAAGAAGTCTACCCTAGAAAGATTTTTGAATGAATGTGATTCCGTGGCTCCGTGGTTTGCGGTGTCCGGGAATCTTACAGTATCCTGCTGGGACAGATTGGGCAGGGACTTGGATTTTGCTTGGGAGCAAGGGACTCTGAAGCATGGAGTAAGACCGATTTGGAAAATGGTGAGGAGTTGTTTAGAAGATCAGAGATGTTGTAATGCAATCAAAGAGGGAGAGTCAGCCTTGGAACTGCTGCAAGGGGAAAGATCTGAGCAGGTAGACAGTGAAAAGGAAAGTAACAAAGGCGAAAGATTTGAGCAGGCAGACAGTGAAAAGGGAGGCAAAAAGAAAGTTCCTCTCTATCCCGATCTCACAGATTTTAGAGATTTTAGAGATTTTGAGGACTCAAAAAACACAGATTCTGAAGGAGAGCTACACGCTCTACTAGAACAGTTGGAGAGGACTGTTACAAGAAAAAAGAAAAAGAAAAAAGTAAAAGAGAAGGACACGCAGGCGGCAGTCAGTGTGGGAGGAGCTGCTGCTGCAGTCGGTGTGGGTGGAGCTGTTGCCATGGCGCCTGACACGTCAGCGGCAGTCGGAGTGGGTGGAGTCATTGCTACAGTGCCTTCAGCCACGCTGGCGGCAGCTGGTGTAAACAAAGCCGTTGCCATGGCGCCTTCAACTCCTCCCCCATATCCAGAAGCCGCTCAGACTGAGCAGCCAGTTCAGTCCCTGAAAGTAGGGAGATCTTTCTGCCCGGGGATGTGGACACAAGTAAGAACAGAATAGAACATTATCCCACTGCACTTGCTGCTTTAGCCTTGAATGGTATCCAACAATGCTTGCAGTCTTTTGGAATTGCTCCTGCCAGTATAATAGTGCCCTATTCCAGTTATCAAATTAAGATTTTGTGTGGCACTGTAGATGACTGGGCAATACTGCAATGTAGCTTTGAAGGAGTGATTTATAACCATTACCCTAAACATCCATTGCTATCATTTTTTAAGGAGCACCCAGTAATATTCCCTAAGGTTACTTCAGCAGTACCACTTCAAGGGTCACCAAATGTGTTTACTGATGGCTCAAAGACAGGCTGTGGAGCTTATTTGATAGAAAGACAAGAGCCCGTGTTATGTCAATTTCAACCGGGCTCCCCCCAAATAGTAGAATTGAAAATAGTAATTGAGGTGTTTAAAAGATGTCAATTTGCATTCAATTTGATTTCAGATTCAGTTTATGTGGTCAACGCAGTGAAAGTATTAGAATTAGCAGGTCCTATTAAGAATAGTAGTACTGTATGTGCCTTATTACAAGAGTTACAAGTTTTAATCTGGCAGAGAAAAAGGTGTTTTTATATTCAACATATTAGAGCACATACAGGATTACCTGGACCATTAAGTGAGGGTAATGATAAAGTTGATCAATGGACCAGGATGGAATGCATTTTTTGGAGCTCATTCCTGGACCAAGCCAGACAGTTTCACCAATTATTTCATGTAAATGCAAAAACTCTACAGCAGAAATTCCATTTGTCTAGAGCAGATGCTAGACAAGTAGTTTTGGACTGTCCTCAGTGTGTGATTCATCATCATCCTCCCAGTGTGGGAGTGAACCCTAGAGGGTTGTTGCCACTCAAAATCTGGCAAATGGACGTTACCCACATTTCAGAGTTTGGAACCTTAAAATATATTCATGTATCTGTGGATACCTGCTCAGGTATCATACATGCTACACCTATGAGTGGAGAAAAGGCTCGCAATGTCATAGGACATTGCTTAGAAGCCTGGGCTGCATGGGGAAAACCACAGCAGCTGAAAACGGACAATGGACCAGCCTATATGGCTCAGTCCTTTGTCTCCTTCTGTAATCAGATGGAGGTACAGCTTAATCACGGATTACCATACAATCCTCAAGGACAAGGAATTGTGGAGCGTGCTCATCTCACCTTGAAAGAATGCTTGCAAAAACAAAAAGGGGGAATAGGCCAAGGCCGTACCCCCAAGGAGAGAATGTCTTTAGCCTTGTTTACTTTAAATTTTTTCAATTTGGATGCTCAAGGCCGCTCAGCAGCGGACAGACATCAGGATTCCCATGGTTCACCTAAAAGCATGGTGAAATGGAAGGACATTCTGACAGGCTCTTGGCGGGGGCCTGACCCCGTGCTAACATGGGCGAGAGGGTCTGTTTGTGTTTTTCCTCAGGATCAACAAGATCCAGTGTGGGTGCCTGAACGCCTTGTGAGGAAGATTCGTCATGAAGACCTTCCTAAGGATCCTGGTGTTAGTAGCAGTGAGTATGTCAGGAATGACCGAGCCGAGATGGGGGATCCTGTCGATATTCCCAAAGCCGATGCCGGTCAGACATGATGCAACTGTGTTTCCACGTTTATTTAGCAGTAATAGAAGCTTAGGCTTACCCTACCTTCCCTTTGATGATCAGAGAAGCCCTATAGAGGGTAATAGAAATGTCAGCTTGAAGGGTAGTTTGTGCTTTTTAATGAGCTTCAATAGGTCAGATGATACAAAATGCATTAAATTGTCTCAGCAGTCAGCAGATTTTTTACCACAACTGAGGTTTGGGGGTAGGAGTGGTGGCTTGTTTTCAGGCAATGGTTCTCGCCTTGAAGGATGGTGGCCCACACGAGTCTCTGACTGGGACCCCCCCAGACAGCCACGCTGGGCACCTTTTTGTAGAGGATCCACAGGAGAGGAAGGACCTTTTCCCTGGACTGGATGTCAAGAGCGCAGAGCAGTTTGGGTTCAACAAGATTATTTTTCCTTTAGCCCCATGATTATTAATATAGTGAATAAGTCTTGTACAGGAATGCTTGATATATCTACTAGGGATCCTCAGTAGACTGCCACCAATCCTTTTGATTTGTGGCTTTTGTGTGGAGTAAATGGAAGTTGCATGGACTTGGGACCTGTCATTATGCTTGGGGGAGGTATTTATCAAAGAGGTAATTTTTCCTTAGGGTCTGCTACCAGATTGGATTTCTCTAGCAGTAGTGGCTCTGGTACTTGGAATTCTTTGTTTCATTCTTATCGCAACAAGAGCTTTTCAGCTTCGCCAGTATGTCTCTGGCCTCCTTTTCTGTGGATTGTAAGTAATGGGAGTGCATCCTTAGGTGAAGAAAAGTTAGTGTGCACTCCAGGCACATGTTTTTATGCCCTATGCTGGAATGCAACAGCCTTTCCTGTGGCTGTGGTGACTAGAATGCCTCGATATGTGCCAGTTCCTGTAGAGGCTCCTAATACCATGATGCTATTCAGATTTAAAAGAGATTTTGGCATCACTGCAGCTATTGTTACTGCTATCACTGTTGCTGCTGTGGGAGCTACTGCCTCAGCTATCGCCTTGTCTAGTTCTATACAGACTGCCAATGCCCTGAATAACATCTCAGCCACTGTGGCACAGGTATTGGATACTCAGGCCTCTATGAATTCTCATCTCAAAGGAAGTCTTATGATAGTTAATCAACGCATAGATTTAATACAAGAACAGATTGATTCTCTTTGGCAACTAGCACAATTGGGGTGTGAGTAGAAAATGCAAGGTTTGTGTGTTACTTCCGTACAATATCAAAATTATACAAAAGCTGCTAACTTGTCCAGACAATTGTCAAAGTTCCTCTTACAGGATTGGTCGGCTGAATTTGAAAATTTGATGAGAGAGATGAGAGCAACAGTTGTCCATATCAACTCCACTCGGGTGCATCTGAGCCTGGCTACTGGCTTGACTTCTTGGATACAGACGGCTATGGATCATCTTAAGGAGTGGGCGGGTGTAGGTTCTTTGGCGATACTAATGATGCTAGCCTCTCTGGTTTGCCTATGGTGCATCTATAAAATGAGAGCCACACAAAAGCGTAACGCAGCCATGATTATACAAGCCCTTGTTGCCATTGAGGCGGGCCAGTCCCCTCAGGCATGGCTTGCTGCCGTGAAGTAAATCTTCACTAAGCATAGTCCCTGCCCACTGAGGAATTCATTCCACGGATATTAGGGTCTGGCAAGTCAATGACGGAGTTGACGGGTAAGTCTCGGCCACCTAAGACAGGGCAGTCCCGAGTGAGGAGGCTGACCCAGAGACGGGTAAGAGTTTGAGCACCGCCCTCCTACAGGCTCAGGCCCACCATGAGATCCCCAGATAGGGGGATTACGAAACCTTTCCAGGGACTTCTACCAACTTTAGAAAAAATAAAAAAGGAGGAACTGTAGAGAGCTGCAACGTGCCGCGCCTTAAAGATGGCGCTGGTCTCCGCCTTCCACCAGCCCGACGGTGAGCGCTCTCGGTGGTAAACAAGTCCATATTTGGCAAAGACCGCTGATCTGGCTTGCTTCTGCATACGTGGGCCTCTAAGATAGCACCACGTGGCTTTACTTGATTGGCTGTTCATTTAGTATTTAGCCTGTGGGTTGGGTCTCCCCGGGCATTTGGAAGACTGTTTTCAAGGGACCTGAATAAACTGCAGGAGAAGAGCTTTTGCGAGTTGCGTCATTCCTTGCTGGACAAGGGGGGACGCGACACTGGAATATTGTACACATTTCAAGAGGAAAAACGTAATCAATAGTCTTATACACTGGCAAACTGTCTCAAACATAATAACTGGCCTTAGATGATATTCCCACTAGTACAATAGTATGAGAATATAAAAGTACAATGGTATGCGAGTAGCCAAACACTTTCTTGGATTTAAAACATTTTCCACAAAGTGAAACTTATACCTGAAACATTTAAATATGCCTAAAACCCAAACGTACATAGGTCCTAGGTACTAGGGGAGAGCCTAATACTATTATTGTGATAAATGGAAATTTAATGAACTGCCTACTAAATTCTTACCTTTTTTAAATGAATGTGTTTTTTCAACTCTCATCTGAAATTTTCATTTTTTTCAAAGCAAGTTGATTTATACACCGACCAACAACTGATGAACAAACTAAGAATAAGAAAATATAGATTACTCAGTTGTAAATGGAATATCCATGTCACATCCTTTCCTCCCCAGGCTTAGTGATATGGGAAGATATGGAGCAGTCAGAATTGAAGGTGGATATGATAAAAACATGTCATATACATGTATACAATAATCAAAACATAAAGACATTTTCATTGAATTAATTCCTGCTATTAGCTATAATTGGGGCAGGTGAGACATTCCAAAAGACCTATCTGCAATAAAACATAATCCTACATAGCTATGCCTAGGCCCCATTGGGCTTTCTAATCTAAGCAATGTAAAATGTGATTCTTTTCAGTGGACTTTACAAAAATTTTAAGCAACAATTTACAAAAAATATTCCAAAATTTTTAATCTAATATTTAAATAATACCATGGCAAGTTGTGTGGGTTCGCATTTCCTTTTTTTTTTAAATGATGGTTTTTCTTGAGAATTAAGTAATACAAATAGTGAAAAGTATTTATGAAACCTCACATGACCCCAATGAAATTAAATAACATGTGCAATTTATATACATTATTTTTTTCTGGAAACAGTTAACAATTAATGCATTTTTTTCCTTTGGATCTGGAAATGCATACTCTAGTTTTATTCATGAATTGCATATGTGTATGTGCTCACAAATGTTCATATGTATAAGTGTGTACATGCATGGAATCCAGAAGCTGGCAATATTATCTCTCTTTGCATCTCTTTGTCTTATGTATGTATGTATGTATGTATGTATGTATCTATCTATCTATCTATCTATCTATCTATCTATCTATCTATCTAT
>CAJQZJ010032455.1:1368040-1536555 GCA_907164525.1 Lophiomys imhausi
TTTTTCGAGACAGGGTTTCTCTGAATATCTCTGGCTGTCCTGGACTCACTTTGTAGACCAGGCTGGCCTCGAACTCACAAAGATCCGCCTGCCTCTGCCTCCCAAGTGCTGGGATTAAAGACGTGCACCACCACCACCCGGCTAATTTCATTCTTTTACAAGTGGACATACAGTTGGACCAGCATCATTTGTTGAAGATGCTGTCCTTTTTCCATTGTGCGGTTTTGGCTTCTTTGTCAAAAATTAGTTGCCCATATGTATATGGTTCTATTTCTGGGTCTTCAATTCGATTCCATTGATCTACTGGTCTGTTTCTATACCAATACCAAGCTGTTTTTACTACTATTGCTCTGTAGTACAGCTTGAAATCTGGGATGGTGAAACTTCCAGATGTTTTTTTACTGTACAGGATTGATTTAGATATTGTGGGTTTTTTGTTGTTACATATGAAATTGAGAATAGCTCTTTCCAGGTCTATGGCAAGGGACAGTTATGTAGGGACACTCCACTCCAGAGGAGTGGGATAGAAGGGTTAGGGGGTAGAGGGTGAGAGGGTGGGGCTGGGAAGGGGGGAAAGAGGACAATATGATTGAAATGTAACCTGAAGCAAAAAAAAGAAAACTCAAAAGCAGACAAGTGTATAAAATAAAAGTGAAAATATCACAAAAAAATGCTCCTAATTATAGGTACACTTAAAATGGTCTTTAGGGGCTGATGAGATGGCTCAAAGGGGAAAGGCATTTGTTACCAAACCTTATGACTGAGTTGGTTCCCTGGAAACCATATCACTGAAGGAAAGAACTGATTTCCACAGGTTGGCCTCTGATGTTGGCTTCATGACAAGTGCCATGACCTTTCCCACACTGCCCCATAAACATACACAGTGAACAAAGTTTTCAATGCAGTCCAATTGGTTTTCTTCAGATCCCAGGAGAATGTTCAACCCCAGCTAATAAGAAACTACATTCCTTTTGTTCTTTCACACATTATATACCTTTTTATGTATGTATATATGTATGTATGTATGTATGTATGTATGTATGTATGTATGTATTACTTCAGGTTACATCCTAGTGTCCTATCTCCACCCTTCCCAGTCTGGCCTTCCAAACCTCTCCCCCTGTACCTTCTAAACCACTTCTCTGGAGTGGAGTGTCCCTACCCAACAGTTCCCCACCCCAGTTCAACAGTCATATGAGGACCAAGAGCCTCCTCACACACTGGGGGCCTACAAGGCAGTACCACTAGGGCAAAGTGTCTCATTGACATGAAAAAAAAGTCTATGTTCATGTTCCCTTTGGTACTTTCGTTGTAGTATAGTTATCCTGTACTATATGGTTAAAATCCAACTACAAGTGAATAGATGCCATGTCCATCCTTCTGAGTCTGGGTTAGATCATTCAGGATGAACTTCTCTAGTTCCATCCATTTGGCTGCAAATTACATGATTTTGTTGTTTCTGATGGCTGAATAATATTCCATTGTGTGGATGTACCACAGTTTTTTAATCCATTTTTCTGTTGAGGGGCATTTGGGTTGTTTCCAGTTTCTAGCTATTACAAATAAGGATGCTATGAACGTACATGAGGAAACTTCCTTGTGATTTGTTGAGGAATCATTTGGATGTATACCCAGAAGTGGTATTGCTGGGTCCTGAGGCAAAGCTATTCCAAGTTTTCTAAGATATTGCTAGACTGACCTCCATAGTGGTTGCACAAGCCTTCACTCCCACCAGCAATGGAGGAAGGTTCCCCTTTCTCCACACCCTCATCAGCATGTGCTGTCATATGAGCTTTTGAAATTAGCCATTCTGACACATATGAGATGGAATCTCAGAGTCGTCTTGAGTTGCATTTCTCTGATGATTAAGAATGCTGAGCATTTCTTCAAGTGTCTTTCAGCCATTAGGAATTCTTCCTGTGTGAATTCTCTGTTTAGCTCTGTTCCCCATTTTTTTTGATTGGATTATTTGGTTTCTTGGCAGTTAATTTCTTGAGTTCTTTGTAAATTATGGACATTAGCCCTCTGTCAGATGTGGAGTTGGTGAAGATTTTTCCCAATCTGTTGGCTGCCGTTTTGTTCGAATGACAGTGTCTTTTGCCTTACAGAAGCTTTTCAGTTCCATGAGGTCCCATTTATTGATTTTTGGTCTTAGATCCTGAGGTATTGGTGTTCTGTTCAGGAAGTTGTCACCTGTGCTGATGAGTTCGAGGATCTTCCCCACTTTCTCTTCTAGTATATTTAGTGTGTCCGGCCTTATGTTAAGGTCTTCTATCCACTTGGACTTAAGTTTTGTACTAGGTGATAAGTATGGGTCTATTTTCATTCTTTTACACGTGGACATCCAGTTGGACCTATTATTTATTTATTTACTTTTTATGTTTATTTATTACTTCAAGTTACATCTCCATCACAGTGCCCTCTTTCTGACCCTCTCAGTTCCGTACTCCCACCCTCTACCCCCTATTCATTCCATCCCACTCCTCTAGAATGGAGTGTCCCTACATAACAGTCCCCACCCGAGTTCAGCAGTCATATGAGGGCCAAGAGCCTCCTCATACACTGGGGGTCTACAAGGAAGCCTCACTAGGGCAAAGTGTCTCATTGACAGTTAACAAAGTCTATCTCTTAAGAGCCTACAAATCAAGCTACATATTGTGCAGTTGGTATAATCAAAAAAGTGGAGGTGCATAAATTTTGGGACCACAAATTTATGATTGATTCTGAGACATCAGACATCTCATTCAGCTGCAAGAATTTGAACTACATACAGTGCTGGAGTTTGGTTTTGATTAATTGTGATTGGTTTAATACTCTACTTCATCCCTTTTGGGAATAGAAATTTCATAATTTATTTTGTATTTTACAAGAGTCCAGTTTAGAGTTTTAAAGCAAACCTGGTCTTGTAAATCATTGGAATTTTTTAAAAGATTGTAGGACTTTTAAATTTATATTGTATTTTTTCATTTAAACTACAATTAAATCTATGAAATTATGTATCTATAATAAACTTATCCATAGAATTTATAGAAAGATAAAATATTTAATAAAAATTTTCCTTTCTGATTTTAAGTAATGAAGAACATAGCCATGATGATACTCGTTTCTATTTCAGGAGCTGATATCTCCACTAGGGAATGTATGTTAATATGTAAATGTAATTTAAAAGAGAGAGAAAGTTCATTACATCAGTGGCCAGTGAGAAGAAACAAGACCGGCAGGAGATATAATCAAGTGACACAATCCATGATTCTGCAAATGTGCAATCTGCTCTTCGTTCATTTACTAAAATAATATATATATTTAATATTGATGTTCACAATGACGTTATTAGTAGGAATAAAAAACATTTTAGTATTATATTTGGAATAAATAACTTAGAAAACAGTAAGATATGGAGATACAAAAAAAACAATGAACATTCAGTTGGCTTTTTTTGGCAAACTGAAAATCAAAGTCGCCAGGAGTAACTAACTAGTTCAAAACATATTGGAGTGTTTGCTTCACATTGTTCAAATTATATAAAGTGCATATTCATTGTTCTGATAATGGTACTATATATTAAAACCGAAAAGGGGAAAAATTACTATCAAAACTTGAACACAATTTTTGATATTGACCAAAACAAATTATTAAAAAAGAACTTTACATGAACGAAAATAAATATACAGATACTTATCTTATTTTCACATTCATTTCTTCTTTTTTAAACTACATCTTTCCAAACATAATGATATAAAATTTCTCTATAAATATGCATTCTAAACTTAGAATCTTAATTGTCATAGAGATTGAAAAAAATTGGTACATTACACTTACAAAGACTACGTATAAAACTGTGATTTCCTTATATAATAATTCTTTTCTTTTTAATTTATTTTTTATTTCTTCAAGTTACATCTCAATCACAATCCCCTTCCTACTCCCCCTCCTGTCCCACCCTTCCACCCTCTTCCCCCTCAACCCCCCCATCCTCTACCCTTTTTTTTTAATTTTAAGGTATATCTTTTTCCCACCAACAGCTCCCCGCATCAGTCCAACAAATGGCTTTTTCTCTTATAACTATAAATACAATACAAAACAACAGAAATAAATAGGCCACAATTATGAGAGTTATATGGCTTAGCATACATTCCCAATGTCCAGTCCATGAGTATTTGGCATCTGACTTTAACTTTCTACTATCTAACCATCTCCATGAGTTAAAGTTCTATATCTAACGCAGCTTTCATACTAACTTGCCTCACAGTTTTAAAAACATCTTCTTAGATCCAGAAAACCATCTTGGTTCCTAAACAACTCTGAGGTGGTTGAAGAATAGATAGCTAGAGTCTCATAGTTAAATTTTGAGTTGTTTAGGAATCAATAGTGTGCAGGACCCACAACTTCCAAAACTAAGAAATGACATACCAGTGGCTGCCTGGACAGTTCCCATTTTCTCTCCATACATTACAGCCTCAATCTTCAGGCGTTTGATCCCATTTCTCTGACAGACATTGATTGTAGAGCAGGAATTATGAAGGACTTGCCTACCCTGTCTCGGCAGAGCTAGGCTGTCGACTTACCTGCTTCCAAGTTTTGTCCTTTTTGGACAGCATTCTGACTACAGTTGAAGCAAGGGGATTTTCTTGCCAAGAGATAGGTTGCCACTAATTCAACCATCTCACACTGGAGATTCTTCGATGCTCATCTTCTACTTTGAGTAGAATGGGGGTGCTGTCAGGGGCTGACTTGTCTCGATATCAAAAAATCTTAAGTTAAAAAAAAAAGAATAATAATTGTTTTCTAACATCAAGGTTGAATTCCTTCACTGTAGTGTTTAAGATTAAGTAAAATATGTGTTACATTCATTTTAAAAGGAAATCAGTTACGACAATGATGAAGACTAGCTTCACTGGTGATTTTAAATGACAATATTGTTTTTCATGGTCACAATTATATTTTTCAATTTTATGCTATCTAGCTCTTCAAAAGTAACACAGAAAAACTACATGTTTTATAAACATTTAATTTGACTTCATTTCAATTCACTATGAAATTTAGAAAACTGCAGGCTTAGATTTGGGATAGAAGAAAGTCAATATAAACCTAAGCCTTTAGATGACTCGTTGGTAATTTATAATTGTAATTTTAGGACATTGTTTTTTAATATTATTTAATTTATTTTGATATTTTAATATAAATGCATCATTTTCCCCTTCCCTTCCCTCCTCCATCGCTCCCATATACCTCTCCTTGATCTCTTTCAAATTACTGTTTTTTTTTCATTATATAAGTGTGTGTGTGTATTTATATTGTTGTGATTATATATATATATATATCTTTCTATTACAATATATATTGGATATATATATGACTTTTAAAGTTATATTGTGTTTTTTCTTTTACATATTGTATTTTTGTATATGTATTTTCTTTTTTGTTGTATACTTTCTTTGTATTACAAAAAGAGTGTGTGTTATATATATTTATATAGTTGTGATTATATATATTGCTTTCTATTACTATATATATATTGTGTATATATATGATTTTTAAAGTTATATTTTTTCTTTCTTTAACATATTATATTTTTCTATATTGTATTTTTCCTTCTAGGTATATTATATATATTGCTTTCTATTACAATGTTGGAATCTCACAAGGTGGGCAGGGCCTTCCCACATCAAACAATATATATTTAAATATACCTTCCTTGTTCTGTTTAACATTAATAGTATGTGTATTATCATGACTCACCATTGAGTATTAGTTAACAGATTTGTGTGCAGTATTATTCTTATTCAATAATTTCTCTGAAATTATAAAATGTGGGAGGGTCCAGTCCATCATGGGAGGTGCCACGCCTTCATTGTAATAGAAAGCAAGCTGTGAAGTAAGTCACTAAGAAATGTCTCTCCATGGTCTCTGCTTCAGTCCCTGCTTCCAGGTCCTTGCCCTGAGTACCTGATCTGACTTAGCTTAATGATGGGATGGATTAAAACCTGTATAGTGAAATAGACCATTTGCTTCCCATGCTGCTTTTGGTCATGGTCATTATCACAACAATATAAACCTGATTGGGATATCACCATATCAGCAACTTTCTTAGGAAATGGCAAATATGCTTGAGTTATATATTTTCAGTTGGCTGGAGGCTTCAATGTTCTGAGTGAAAAGTTGCATCCCCACCACTTATCCTCTCAGCATTCTGTCCACCTTTCTATCCTTCCTCACATGTTGCTGAAAAATATTATCATAATACATTTTGCTTAATACATTTTATTTAATTTCTCAAATTCAGTTTTCTGACAAAATTAGTTAATGTTTTATCAAATAATTTTATTTTTCATCTAAGACATGAACTCCAATTTCTTTGACTGCTTGATGCACATCTGTCCTAAGGATGCATGATTGTATATGATCTAAAACAGATGTGTGTAACTTTGTTATTCCTTTTCAAAACTTTTACTGTCATATTGGCTAAGAGTGAGCTGAGAAACAGGAATAAGCATAGCCATAACCATAGCACTTGTCATGATGTAAAGCCAACTATGGAATTCTTGAGCTTAAATATTTGATTGACGTCATGGTCTTTAATTTTTACAACTCTCCTTGGGAGAGCCTCCCCAAATTCTTATATGTGGCCCCTTAAATCTGAGTCTATTTTTATTAAATGATCCATCATGAATGCAATTTTCATATAGGAGAATATGAAACTCATTCTAAATTGAAATAATTGCATAAGAAATATTAGTGGGAGAGGTTACTAGAATTGGAATTTTAAAAGAGATTTTACATATCAATACATTGATGAACATAATTTTCTATATTTAAATATTAACCCTAGTTTAAAGTTTAGCATAAAGGGTAATAATACACCCAGATGTCTAATGGGAATTGAAGCCTTCCTCAATCATAAAGCACCCATGCCTTCTACTCTAAATGCAGCCAAGAATCCATGGCTATTTCCAGAGAACTCTTGAGGTGAACCTATTGTTACCATTTTACTGAAGTAGTATTCTTTCCAATCATCTTCTAAATATTTACCACCTATGCACAGACAAATGCAAACACTTATTCTTTATCAAGGAAGCTTCTTTTTGTAGTGGACAGAGGCTATTAAAGAACTCCACCATTGCCCAAATTTTAGATAATAAGTTACTGTGAGATTCCTAGCCTAATCACTATAAAAGCTCTGGAAACTCTGGAGAAGCGACCAGAAAGACTGTGTAAACCTAAGAACTGGGGCAATCGCTGTAAGCAGGTGATGTGCTCTGGACAAGACAGAATGTTGCACTCATAACCATGCAGTAACATAGATGTCTGTCTGCTCTGGAGCAACAAAAAGCATATCAGTAAATATGTTAACATAGATGGAAGAAAATTCCACAGGACTCCACCCCCAGATAGAGAGCTAGAGAAAGTCAATGGCTTCTTACTTCTAACTTCTCTTCTCGGCCAAAACCTCAATACAAGGTAGTCACCTCTAGACATATGAACAGATAGCCAGTGCTAATTTGACTTAGTTTTATATATATATACATATATATATATATATATATATATATATATATATATATAAAGTTATTAGAAGGGATCATGAGTTCAAGAGGGGTTGGAGGCATAAGGAGGAGTTGGAGTTGAGATATGGGGGTTGAAAATGATACAATTATAAGATATGTGTGCATGGTGCAATCAATTTTTAAATTAAATTTAATGCTAGTTGCTTTAATTTAGTTGTAACTTAATTGTAAACTACTCATTCTTTGGGTGAAACTTTTCAGACATTTTACAATTCTATGAAAAGATACCTTTTTAAGCATTTGAGTTTTAAAATAGCTACTGAGAAAATAATTTCATAATGAAGTCTATAAATAGCATTCCATGTTTCACTAGGGACTATCTTAAATCCTTAATTTCTTACATTTCCTTTACATTTTTAGAACTAATTAAAGTGTTTATCTTATTTCCTTCTTCAGCTATTAACTGCTATGCCTTTTTCATCTGATAATCACATTGTATCTGACTAGAATATTCCAAAAAAAATAACTGTATTGACGTAATGAGACCTTGATTCTTGCAAGATATGCACTTTCACTCTTTAATTAATTTGCTTTGTATTTGCATTTCATTGATTAATGTTTACAGAACACTACAGTAAGTGAATAGAGATCAATAAAAAAAACTGGAGGGGAAGAGCAGCGATACTCTGTAATATCAAATGGCTTCAAGAGAGAGAGGGAAGTATTTCAATAATAGAAATAGAAAATAATTTTATAAACTACCAGTTTCAAAGTGATTATTTTCATGTTATACTAAATTTTGTTTATCACCTCAACACTTCTATATTCAGTGTTCAGAGAATGAATGGAGAATGAGGATATGCTATGGATTCATTCATTTTTGTTGTCTATTCACTTTTCCCTTTTCTGTTGTTCTCATAGGGTCCTTCCTGCTTCAATTACACATATTGTTCTATTCTTCTGCCTCCAGTTAGATTATGAACTCTGTGAAGTTAGCTGATTTAACATTAAAGCCTTAATAATACTAAATAGTGATAACATATTACTTCTGGACAAAAAGGTTGAGTTACCTCATTAAGTCTTTATAATATCTTAACAAAAAACCTACTTTTGCTTTTCTATTGCCATCCTATTTACATCAAAGAAATCTAAAGTGATAGCAGATTGAAAATATTTTGTGTAAATGGCATTGATATAACATCCATCCATAACAACTAATAAATGCAAGCAACCTATATATCTTCTGCCTGATGACTGGACAATGAATATGCAGTACACACATACATGTGATTTTATTCATCTGTAAATAAAGTTGAAGTAATGAAATTTGTAGGTAAATGGATATAATTGGAAAAAAATATATCATGGAATGAGGTGATCTAGACCCAGAATGACAAACATACACGTTTTCTCTAATTTATGGTTCCTAGCTGAGAGTCTTTAGGTTTGAGTATATACCATTAATGAAAGCCAGGAAAGTTGAAAAGGAATGTAGAGGGAGGGATAGGAAGAGGAGGTGCTGTAGAAAGGAGATCAGTAAAAAACATGTATCAAGAAAGTGATAACGGGACGTTCACAGGGAGACTTAAATTGGAGAAGGAGAGAAAATGTAATATATGGGGAGGAAGAAGGAGATAAATAACACTAAGGATGTTTTGAAAAATCTGTAAAGAAACATTTTTATAGGCTTACATCAAAAATCCTTTATGCCATTATTTATATCACTGGCAGGAAAATGGCTATATTTGGTGCATCAATATGGGGCATGTAATCCAAGCTAAGGACACTAGATTCATGCACTATGTTAAAAAATTCTAGACATAGGAGCTAGACGAGACTACTCAGGCAACGAAATGGTTGGCAGATGATTTCCTAGCAACCAAGCATTCCTCTTTGAGCATCAGTGTTAGTGACACAGAGTCAAGAGGTGGCTTCAGGGATATTGTTCACCTGGATGAACTGGGCTTGTGAGGCTTGGAGCTTGCTCATGGAGTGTGGAAGCGCAGCCCTACCACTCGCCCCTGGGGCCAGCAGACAGTGGCTGTGGCCTAGATTCCAGTGGAAGGCACAAGATGGTGGAGGCAGCTTGCTGCACCACAAGCAGAGGGAGGTGGAGCCTTACTAGCCTCAGGAGCCCCTGCTGCTGTTCATAAGAAGCATCTTTCTGGAACTGTGGTATGACTGAGAAGATATCAGAACCAATAACATATGCTTAGAGGTAATACCCAGGGAAAAGTATAGAGAAATTTAGGTAAAGAAATAAATATTAGAAGTTTGAAAGCTGCAAAAAAAAAAAAATGAAGAAAGGAAAGAAACTGAGTATAGTAATAGAAATATTGAGTTTGCATATAATAAAGTGAAGTCTCCAAAAGAAGAAGAGTAGCAAAATTAAAAAAGAAATTTTTTTTTGTGTGTGTGTTAAAAATGTAAAAATCTGTGGAACAGGATGTTTCAATCCCGTGCAGGCTTCAATGCAGAAAGAATTGAGAAAGGCAATGCTAAATTACAAGCGGTAGGAATAGAGGGCGGGAAAGGCTCTTCCTGATAGAGGAGGGAAGAAAGAATTGATAGCAGTTGAAACTCAAAGCTCTCTGGCTTCAAGATGCCTGTCAACTCTTTCTGCTAAAGGTCCACCAGTGCAGAGCAGCAACCCCTGAATTCCAAAGAATAATGGGACGATCTCAGATGCTGCAACGTGAGAGACCACACTGGCCAGGACATAGAATTTGCATGTTTCTTGTTTTTCTCTAATAGTGGGAATAACACTATATTAAGAGTCCCTTCATGGGAATTTTTTCCCATAATAGCAGAAATAATTCATTATATTAACTGGGTATCACCCACAATTTTTTTGATAAGTTTAAAGTTTAAAGAAAACTTTTCTATAACCTGGCAGCAAATCAAGACAATTATTAACAAAAATTCTTCTGCTGGTTGTTTGTTTACATGCATGCAATTATCTGGCAAAAGTAACACTAAAGATAACCAAAGAAATGATTTTTTGGCAGATAGATGTGTTTCATTTTACATAATAAGGTAAAATAAAATATCTACCACATACAACTGATACATGCTCAGGATTTCGATGGATTTCTACCTTGTGTTCTGAAAAGGCTGATTCTATAATTGCATGTTTATTAGAAGTGATAGCTTTTTTAGGGATACATTTACAGATTAAAATTGATAACACTCTGGTATATGTTTCCAATAAAATGCAACAATTTTAACTAAATTTTTAAATTAATTTTAATAATTTCAGCAAAAAAGATGCTGAAATTCAAAGTGAATTGTCCTTTGTGATCTCAAAATATATACACTTAAAGGTATGTTTATTTCCAAAATATCAGAAGAATTGTTTTTAATCTCAGTCGAAAGATAATACATTTTATATTTTATATTGTCAAAAACAAACAAACAATTTGCTCTAGGAAAGATATTACCTGTCAAAAAGAAAGTAGTGCCACAGATTTAGGATTATGACAGGATCTGTTCTTATCTTTCCAGGACATTAAAAGCATCCATCTAAGGAGTCGAGGGACAACTGGACAACCGAAACCTCTGAAGAAAAGGGACCAGACACCAAAGAAGATAAGTAGCCTAGATGATCCAGCCTCACAGGCTTCCTCAATAGCTGTTTCCTCAAAAATCTTCAGCTAGAACAATTCAAAACCTCTAAGTTTCTTCAGCCCCACAGACTGTTCCAGCCAGGACTTCAGTAAAGTCCTGAAGTTCAGGTTCTGACTACAAATCTTAGGACATTTAAATAGCTGAGCACAAAAGGACTAAACATTAAAAGTTACTATTAACTCAGTTAACCATTTTTCCATTCTTATTAGGGCCCCAAACAGGTTTCCTAAATTGCAAATCAGCATGAAGTAATTTTAAGAGAACAACATCCTATTCCCAGAAGGTAGGATGGTGACTTTCCCCACCTTGGTAATTTGATGGGTTATAGATGTTTGTTTTTATTTAGGGGATTAGTTACAAGTTGTTGAATGGTCTTGTTAAATAGGTTTTGGAGTTTAGACCCAGGAACTTCTCTCTTGTTCTTTTCCCTATCCTTTATTTTCTCCTACATGAGGGGGGGGGGAACACTTAAAAATAGGATATAGACATAATATATGAATGAGAAAAAAGGGAAAGATTATTGAATATGCTCTTATATCTTTGTATATTCATACAAAATTAAGATTTTAATTGGCTACATTGGCATTGATCTTTGTATATTGATACAAAATTAAGATTATATTTGGCAACATTGGTATTAGTCTTTGTATATTGATGCAAAATTCAGATTGTATTTAGCTACATTGGTATTAATCTTTGTATATTGATACAAAATTAAGGTTAACCCTTTTAAGGTATTGTACCTAGGTAACACTGAAAAATGGAATGTGAAGTTTTGACCTTTTGATAGCAACTGTCACAAACTGTTTAGCATAACTAAGAGATGCAAACTAATAGTCATTCAAACATGTCATTTTTTTAGGTACTAGGATAATTTATTACAGAGGTTTTCTAAGTTAACCAGAAATCGAGTTGCTAAGAGACAAGCAACATTTACTTATCCAAGTATGTGGAAATAGATATGTAGTCTTCAAAAACCTCAAGAGATCTGTAGCATATGGCATTCAAAGATGTTTTCTTAACAAGATTTTTTGATATTGAGACATGTCAGCTCCTGAATGAACTCCTTATTCTACTCCAAGTAGAGGATAATCATCGAAGAATCTCCATTTGGATATGGTGGCATTAGTGGCAAGCTTGTAATTGGGCAAGAAAAATCTTTTGCTTCAACTGTAAACAGAATACTGTCCGAAAAGGACAAAACTTGGAAGCAGGTAATTTGGCAGCCTAGCTCTGCCAAGACAGGGTATACAAGTCCTACATAATTCCTGCTTTACAATTAATGTGTGTCAGAGATACTGGGCCAAGAGGATGAAGATTCAACTCTCATTTAAACTATTGTACATATCCAACACATTTTAAATGTAATAAAAAGTCCTAGCCCTTTAAAGCTACTGTTGGACATGGTTAATATTTTTAAAATGCAAGTTGGTAGTCATAAGTAACCAAACTTGTAGTCATGTTAGGTACTAGTTTAGTTAGTTAATCATAGATATAAGGTTTATTTAAACTCCTATACATGTTTTCAAGGTTAAGCAGAAAGTAAATTAGACATACTTTAGGTAGCTATGTGGTCTTCAAACACTTAAGGTTTCTACAGAATATGTCATTTAAGAAGTCTAAATAATAAAAGTCTTTTCTGACAAAGAGACACATCAGTTCCTGGCAACACTCCCGTTCTACTCCAAAGAAGATGATCAACACCAGAGAAGCTCCACTGGAGGTCGCCTTACATTTGGCAAAGCTAGCCACTGACCAAATCTGCTTCTTACATCAACAGCAAGTTGTTCAAACAGTGGACAAGCACTGCACTGAGAAGTCAATTGGCCAACTGTACCAAGAAAAAGGACAGTCTTTCAAAATTCTTGCTTCAAAAAAAAAAGTGTCTGTCAGATATTCTGGGCATGGTGGCTAAGAATGGATACCCCACCAATATAGAGGAATCTTGGGTGACTCTACAGGGAGCCATTAGTCTCTGTCATTGTTATAGGTTTGAAAGATGCTTGCTCTGGACATCCTATTTACTCAGGTAGAATTTGTCTTTCTCAGGTCACTAAGGGAGTTGGACAATACATAGTAATAGCTTTATAGTCTTTTTTGTTACACTGCAGAAAAATTTAACTTTTCTGAACTACAGAGATCAGAAAAGAGAAAGTGGCAGAAGAGTTGTAAAGTTTATGAAGGTTGGAGGACATGAAAATATAAGTTTAAAAAAGTTGTTTTAAGAGTGGTAAATACAAGTTATGAAGTTTAGAAGATCTGAAGCTTATGTGATGATAAGAAAGTGATTTAGGTACAGAACTTTGGACCCACCAAGATAGGATAGATAATGGAATACTTTTTACCAAGATTGCCATAGACAAACTGACTGGATATTGTATGTGTAACTCTTTCGTGATAGTTCTTATAATTGTTCTTATTGAGTATAGTTACTGATTTTAGAGATAAAGCTATTTCTTGCACTACAAGGGAGAGATGTTGGGGTACATTGTGTGGGTGTGTTTCTGTATATACATTTGTTGATTGCAAAGCTGGCAAAGAGCTAAGTACTAGTCAGATCTTTGTATTGTTATTTCTATGACCTGTCTCTGTGTTAGATTTTGTAACTATTCATCCTTCCTCACTTGCCTATTGATTATAGTAAACATCTGATGGTCAATAGCTGGAAAGGAAGTGGAGGGTGGATAGGGAGATGGAAAAAGAGAGAGAGAGAGAGAGAGAGGTTGGGAGAAGAAAGGGGGTATGGAGATTTGATGGGAGACACAGAGGTAGACTGATGGACCTGAGCTTAATAGAGAGTTAGAGCTCAGCTCACAACCTGACAGGGCACAGCATACGGTTAGCCAGGTTAAGCGAGAGTAGCTAGCTGGGAGACTCCCAGAGATAAAGACCTGAGCTTTAAACTATTAAACAGCCTCTGTGTCAATATTTACCTTGCTGGTGAGTCTGATAGTCCCATTATATATTCTCATAATATCAGATGGTAACTGAAACGTGAGAGGATAAATTTGAAATCCTACCTAGCTGTAAAGTCTATGAAGTACAACAATGACTGGCTCAGAAATATATTCCTAATGTTCAATTATGGGTCTTTTATCTTGGAGGTTAATATACAACTGTACAATTGGATATAAGACCAGGCCAATGGCAGGGAGTTCATGACTGGTATGGTAAAAATAGACAACTACCTATGCCTGTAGAGGTCAAAAACCCCAGAAAACATCTTCCACTGCCATTTATCTTGACATTTTAAGTTTTTGCTGAAAATAGAGAATTAGATGAGCAAATGAATAGCTATATTAATTAATAGAGAAAATATTCAGATTCTAATTATATTACCTGTTCTTTCTTTTTCTTAGTTAAAGGAGAATTTCTTAGTGATACGTTATTCTTTTTATGAGGCACATATCATTGAGAATAGTTTCTTGCAGACTTTCCTTTTGATACTAACTTGACTAGTGCAGCGGAGAGTGGTCAGTTTGCTAATTCTTATGTGCCCTTTCATCCAAGGGTTTGATCATGAAGATGGCTCCTAACTTTTTTTTTGACCCTTTGAAATATTGAATGTTGGCATCCAAGATGTGTAACAATATGCTCACTAGCTTTATATAAGGGTTAAAGATTTTGTTTCTCATGGCAAGGTTAGAAAGAATTGTAATTGAACACTAAACAGAGAAAAGAATCAAAACACATTACAAAGAAAGCTTTTGTGCATTAACCAGCCAATGCTTTTAACATATTGTTCCAATTTTTGAAAATTAAAAATTTTACTGTTGTTTCTGTTCTTGAATAAAAACAACCAAAACTCATTTGCTAAAATAAATTTTTAGAACAACTTTTCTACTGCCTAGAAAGATTCTGCATTAAAAAAGCTTTTGGTCCCTTGCTTTTTTTGTTACACAAAAGTATCACTTATATTAAAAACTAAAATATTCTTTCTATATTCCCTCTTTGAATAATTATTTTTGTTTGTTGTTTAGACCAATTTCCTTTCTTAAGTTTTGTTTATATGCAAGCAGAACATTATACAATATAATTAGTAAATATAAAAGTTCTTATTTCCTATTTTACATGAATATAATAAGTATGTTTCACAGCTAGATAGAAAGGGAGTAAGCCTCACAATTTTTAATTTCATGTATGTACTTTAGTTAAAAAAATACATTTAAATAATGTATGTGTATATATATATATCAATGTGTATATCTGTCTGACTTTTCATCTAACCACATATACAGTAAAAAGGAATTTGTTTTCCTTTTTTTTCTCAATTGAATTATGCCAATTTAGTAATAATGACTATTATAAAATTTAAAATATAAAGACAGCTACCTAAAGTTTGTAGTGCACCTTTGGAGCATTTTCCTAAATTATGTATAAAGGCAAAACAACAAAAACTTAAATGACCCAGTGCTACACATTCTTTCTGTTTAAAAATATGAAAAAATATATTGTGCTCCCATTAACTTATGTATTTATGATTTGCTTAACTACCCATAAAGCTTTCAAACTATGTTTTTCAAACTTAATTAAAATGTAGACACTGTTATATGTTAGTATAATGTACAAAAATAGTTTCATGGTTATTACTTGAAATAAAAATGATATATGTCATATTCTATTATTTTTTAATTTTTTAGATCATAATATAGTTATCCCATTTCCCCCTTCCCTTTTCTACCTTCAAACTCTCTCATGTACACCTCCCCACTCTGCTTTAAATTAATAACCTCATCTTTATACTTGTTATGATTGTATGCATATATATATATATATTCATATATTCTTAAAAATAACCTGCACAGTCCATACGATATTAAGTGTATAAATGTTTTCATTGTTGAACATCTAGTACTGGAAGGGCAATTTGTGTGCTTATCCCTTGGAATGTCATAGTTTCTTAACCTCAGTCATTTTACTTCATGCTTTCATATGACTCTGTCCAAACAGACCCGAGCATCAATGTAACAACTATGAGATTTCAGCCTTATGTTCCATCATCAAAGTGAATACTTCAACTATTAATGTGTATTTTGGTAATACTGTAAGAAATTGTTGGATTATAATACATGTTTTCAATAGATATCACATAATCAAATAATTTCTTCATTCTCATTATGGCATCCATTTTAGGAGACTATGACAGTGAGTTTGGTAAAATGCTGAAAAAGAATACATAGTACTTATATATTGATCAAAGTACTGTATAATAATATACATAGTGTAATGCATAATCATTGTTTTCTTTCAGCATTTTAATTAATGATTCAAATTTTTTTGAATGAATAAAATTGAAACTATTTTAAAATAATATTTTTTTTCTCAAACTTCTTAGCTCACTTGTCTACAAGGCATTTACAAAGGTAGCAGCATTCAATTTATTTGCTGTTTATTAGCACATGTTATTTCTTATACATTTAAACACACATGCTCACAAATGAATGTGTATATAAATATATTAAGGTTATTGGTATTACCCTTAGTTATCCCCTAGAGGTGTAAATTAAATCCTTATTGTTAAAGACACCACAAATTTCAGATGCAGAACCATGGGGATAATGATCTAGAACTGACCTGATTGTCTCCTGCCTAAGGATTACTAGGGGGGAAGCAATCTACAATCCTACCTTGCTATTATGTCTATTGGCTTGAGCAATGACCTCATGTCATGGTAGCACTAATGGTGCTGTATATAGGTGCATACTTTGACACTAACCAACAACTCTCTATTTAAACTTAGGATTCACTCAACAAGAGGAATGTACCATGCCGGGTACTAGAAACCTTGACAATTATCTATAATCAGTGAAATCATGGATGAAGAAGTGTTACTAATTATAATTTTATATGTATAACAGTTTTATTAACACCCATGCATTCCATTACATGTACATCTTGTGGCTGTGGGAGCAAAAGAAGGTTCCTCATCCCTTTGAACTGGAGTTGTGTTCAGTTTTAAATTACCTTGTGGGTGCTAGCAACTGAAACTTTATACTCTACAAGAACCTCAAGTACTCTAAACTGCTGTACCCAAGCCCCTGACCCAGTAAAACCATCTTTCCAAAGTTTGAAATCATTACACTGTGTCCCTCTGATGTTTTGCTAATTCACTTACAAATATCAAGTACAATGAATTAAAAAAAAATAGCTTCATTATAACCAAGATTGTTCTGGCAAGTATGTATAAGCAATCATACAAGAACTGATATCCCAGCTCTGTGCATATCATTTAGAATTTCAAAGTGTTATGTTCTGACACTAACAATGTACAGTTAGTATTTTCCCATGAGATAAATAACTCTGCCTCATAAGACTGTCATGCTTCAGTTGGTAATAACTAGTATCTTCTTTACAGTAATGTGTGCATATTGATTAATGATCTGTTCAGCCATCCTTGCATTCCTTGAGTAAATCTTATTTGATTATGAGATGAGGAAGCAATTTCCGCCCTATATATTTTTCAAGCCTTCAGATATGAAAAAAATAACTGTAGTGTTTTCTAAGAAGATAGCAAGTATTTGGCAGTGGAAAACCACAATTCGTTGAGAAAATCCAAACATGTTCAATCTCTCATAATTTAGATGGCACATGAAGCTGTCAATATGAAATAAGGAGGATGATTAGAAATTAGTCTATTACAAGCTGTATTTTAGAATAATTATTTATGAATTTATCTATTTAAAATTATGATATTATTGCACCAATTTCAAATTTCCTTTCTGTCCTACAAATTAACCTGCATACCATTCCTGTTCTCTCTTAAATTTATGGCTTCTTATATTTGTTAATTGTAGATACATACATATGTGTGTATGTATATTCATACATGTTCTTAAATATGTATATGCTATTTGATCATATCTACCTTATTTTATTATTTATTTTTGAGATTATAATATATTTACATCATTTCCCCATTCTCTTTCCTTCCTCCAAACTATCCTATTTACTACTCCTTCCTTGTTCTCTTTCAAATATATGGCCTCTTTTCTCATTCATTATTAATACATACAAACAACATATACACACTTTTCTAAAATAAAACTATTCAGTTTTTATAACATGTTTTTACATTTTCAGGGAGATTTTATAAGAAAATTAAACCATTGAGTTTCCTCTTTCTCATTCAGTGAAATCAGTCCTAAAATTCTGCTTTTACAGTGATATTTATATGGAATCTCATAGCTAGTTTTACTGTCATTTCCATTAATTCATGTTTCCTTCTTTCTTTTCTTACCTACTTAAGTGAAATACCTGGACTGCAAAGAACACAATATTCTTACAGGTTGTCAACAATGGAACTATTTATAAGTAAAATTGGATAACAGTTTGTGAAATGATGTATTTTTATGTCTACAGATACAGATATGTGTGGTTTAGCCACAAATAAGAAAGAATATAGGAAAATAGTAAATTTAAGCATATAAGAGATATTGAGTTAAAACAACAAGACAGTCTCTAAAGTTATTCATCACAGTGGAATGTAACTGAAGTCTTCTCTTTCTGCAATGGCAAAATACAGTAGTTAATTTTTGAAGCAAACAAATCACCTTAAGAGAAGATAGTTCTCAATTTACAACAATGCACAGCTTAAGTCTGAAGTCCTCCAGAGAAACTAGCCCTATGATTTATATATCTGTTGCTTGAAATCAAAGCAGTTCATGTGGCTATATGAATAATGCAGGCTGAGAACTGCACTGGAGGAAACTATTGAAAGAAAGTAAGTGAAGTCCTTTTAAAATGGAATATGTTGGAAACTCATTTGAATTTTCACCAGCATGGGTGATATTACATGAATAACCATAGATTAGTGAATATTTCAGTTTTAAAGTTGGGGTCATGCTGTTCTTTCCATATATAAAAAAAGCTCACAGACCAAAGGAATGCAAAAAAAAAAAAAACACAAAATGTGTTAAGGCCTATAAATATGGGGAGCACTGTGTGTTTCCCCTGGAAAGAACTGGGGTGACCTGTTGAACTCTGGGACATGCCCAAAGCTGTTGACTCAAGCTCCATAAAAGCAGGGTTTTTGCGTTATTGAGGACATGTTAAATGATTAGCAGAAGACACCCTCTTGTAGATACATTTGACTCAGGCAGACTGACTAATAATGTCTTATTAGTTTTTTAGTTTTTGAAGAAATTCCAAACACCTCAGAAGCACCTAGGTTCCCAGATGAATGGAAAAAGTATAGTGAGTCTTTTTTTTGAAGTGAGAGAAATATAGTTTCAAAAAACTTTAAATTCAAGAGTTAAATGAGATTGTAACAGGTTAAATTGTTCAACAATATAGTCATAGTTGTTGAAATTATACAACCATGTAAGATATTGAATACTTATTCCATTAAAATAAAATAAAGAACCATATCAATTTTACTGAGTTTGCCATCTTTAATGCTGAATATCATTCTTTGCTTACTTGGGGTTTACGCAATGTGTATCTACCTTATATAGATACTACATTAGCATCAAAGTTGAAATGTCATCTTTTCTGTAAATATTTTAAATTGGTATAGTTAAGGTTAATACAATAAAAACATTTAAATGGTTTGGAATAAAAGAACTCACTTAATGGAAAGGTTCCATATTTGTGTAGAATGTGTCTTCCTAGGGTTTAAAAAGCCAGGGGGAAAATCATGACATTCAAAAGGTTGCAAGATCCTGTTCAGCAAGACACATGTGAAAATCATCTTGTGAATCTCCAAAAGTTAATTATTGCAGAGGTACTATTATATCAGGCAATTAGAAAAAAATCAAACTTAATAAAAAAGTTTTTTGAGCAATAGTTGTGAGGAACAGAAATTTGATAAGTATAATAATGCAATAAAAGGGTAGAAGTTGATTGAAAGAGATGATAGAAAGGCAGAAGAGAGTCTAGGAGGGATAAATAACATTAAAGATTTTTTCAAAAAAGACTTCTGGAAATTTATTACTCTTCTTAAATGGTGTTATCCTGTAACAGATTAACAGGTTTCTTATTTGATACCAGAGACAAAAAATGTCCAGTGATAGAAATTTGTGAATGATTTTGGAGTCATTAATCAGTTAGTTCCTGTAGAACATCAAACATTACATGCTATTTGTTATAATCCAAGATTTGATGATAATACCCTACTGAAAAAGGCATTAGAAATATCAGTCATAGAATATGACAAAATCAAAATTTTTATGGAACTGGAAGCCTGGTCTCTTTTAACTTGCTCTTTTAGTGCTAAGTGTTATGATGCATGCTGTAAGAGATTAGTCATCAATATTACCCAGCTATGCACCCTTGGACTACAAAAACTACTGGCTAGGAAAGACATGTCCACTTAGTCTAATAGTGGCATAAACATAGGGAAGTAACCAACTGATTTCTGATTAGATTTAAGGTATGAAATCGTACCTGACACCATAAGTAGGCTAAGAACCTAAGGCTAGATAATTCATGGGCCTTAGAAGAGAACATAGTATATGATATATTAAACCAATTCCTAATGATATTTCCTCATTCCTATGTCACTAGTCATTTGACAATCTTCTTTTTGCAGCACATATGACAGAAGAGAGACTTAGACCTCAGAAAAGTTTCCAGTATAAGAGAAAACAGAATATAAAGCCTAAAGAGAACATATATACCACAATTCTCCCACTATCAAGGCTCAGTGATCATTGTGAAAATCGAGATAAAAAAGAGTCGAAGAGACACAGGCAGTGAATGAAAAGACAGAAGCCTTGTTTTCTAGAAAGAGGAAGCCATCTGAACATATGAACTCCAGTATTCAGAATAGCATGCAAAACACCTCTGCAAGCTCAAGACAGACCAAGTTTCAGCATAAAGATAAGTGTTGGTACCACAGAATTTTTTATCCATTCTTCGGTGGAAGGATATCCGGTTGTCTCCAGTTTCTGGCTATTACAAATACAGCTGCTATGAACATAACTGAGGAGATGTCTTTGTGGCTTGGTGAGGAAGATTTTGGATATATGGCCAGGAGTGGTATGTTTGGGTCTTGAGGTAGAGGTATGCCAAGTTTTCTAAGATATCTCCAGACTGATTTCCATAATGGTTGTACAAGTTTGAACTCCCACCAGCAATGGAGGAGGGTTCCCCTTTCTGTACAACCTCGCCAGCATGTGCTGTCTTTTGAGTTTTTGATCTTAGGAATTCTGATAGGAATGAAAAAGAATCTCAGAGTCATCTTGAGTTGCATTTCTCTAATTATTAAAGATATTGAACATTTCTTCAAATGTTTCTCAGCCATTTGAGATTCCTCTAATGTATGGAACTAGAAGAGCTCATCATGAGTGAGCTAACTCAGACTAAGAAAGATACACATGGAATATATTCACTTCTAACTGGATTTTAGCCATATATTACAGGATAACCATTCAACAATCAGTAGACCTAAAAGAACAGGAAGATGGACTTGGTTACCTGTTAGTGGGAGACTCCACTAGTGGAACTTCCATGTATATCTCCTGTGCAAGAGGAAGCTCTTAGACCTCATGTGACTAATGAACTGAGGGGGACTGATACATGAAGGAACCCCACACTGGAGTGGTGGAATGGGTGGGAAATGAGGTAGAGGATGGGAGGGGGGAGCCAGGAGGGGGGGGGGGGAAGGAGTCGTAATGGAGAAGTAACTTGAAATAATAAATGAATATTTAAAAAAAAAGGTAAGTGTTGGATACATACCATACCTGTAATAATAAAACTAGTGGAAATTGTTAGCTGTAAGAAGGAGACATAGTTTTCTCAAAGAATGTGAACATTGGTTAAGTTGTCCATGCTTCAGTGAAAGATCACAGATTCCAGAATATTGAAGGTGGGGATTTGTCACTGAAAGTGGGAAAAGGATAGAAAGTTTTGTGATAATACAGTTGGAGATGTATCTGGGAATACTTGTGGAGAGAAGGAAAATGATCAAAATACATTATAGAAAACTAAACAATCTAACATAATTTAAATAAAAATCTACTCATTCTGGGCTTTTTGTTGTTCCATATGAAACTGAGAATAGCTCTTTTCAACAAAAAGCCCAGAATAGCTAAATCAATCCTGTACAATAAAAAAAAAAAAAATATCTGCAGGTATCACCATCCCAGATTTCAAGCTGTACTACAGAACAATAGTTGTAAAAACAGCATGGTATTGGTATGGAAACAGACAGTAGATCAATGGAATCGAATTGAAGATCCAGACATAGACCCACACACTTATGGCCACCTAATTTTTGACAAAGAAGCCAAAACGGCACAATGGAAGAAGGACAGCATCTTCAACAAATAGTACTGGTCCAACTGGATGTCCACTTGTAAAAGAATGAAATTAGAACCATACTTATCACCTTGTACAAAACTTAAGTCCAAGTGGATCAAGGACCTTAAGATAAGGCAGGTCACCCTAAATCTACTAGAAGAAAAAGTGGGAAAAACCCTTGAACTTATTGGCACAGGTGACAACTTCCTGAACAGAACACCAACAGCCCAGGACCTGAGATCAACAATCAATAAATGGGACCTCATGATACTGAAAAGGTTCTGTAAGGCAAAAGACACTGTCATCGAACAAAACGGCAGACTAGAGACTGGGAGAAAATCTTCACCAACCCCACATCTGACAGAGGGCTAATATCCAAAATCTACAAGGAACTCAAGAAATTAAATGCCAAGAAACCAAATAATCCAATCAAAAAATGGGGGACCGAGCTAAATAGAGAATTCACAAAGGAGGACTCCTTAATGGCTGAGAGACACTAGAAAAAAATGCTCAACATCCTTAATCATCAGAGAAATGCAACTCAAGAGGACTCTGAGATTCCATCTCACACCTGTCAGAATGGCTAAGATCAAAAGTTCAAATGACAGCACATGCTGGCGAAGGTGTGGAGAAAGGCTTTGCCTCAGGACCCAGCCATACCACTTCTGGGTATACACCCAAATGTCTCTTCACGGAATCATAAGGAAATTTCCTCATCTATGTTCATAGCAGCCTTATTTGTTTTTTTTTTTTGACAGGCCAACACCATATGTAATATTGAGTTTCTGATTCTGTCCAATAGTTAGGAACCCATGATATATGAACCAATAATTTCAGACACCATAAATGGAGTTTCCAGCCCATAAAAATAGAAGAATGCAATCTCTTCAAGACACTTCTAAACTTGTTCAGATGACAGTGGATAGGAGAGTGAGCAGCCTTATTTGTAATAGCTAGAAACTGGAAACAACCCAGATGTCCCTCAACCGAAGAATGGATTAAAAAACTGTGGTACATCTACACAATGGAATATTATTCAGCTATCAGGAACAATGAAATTATGCAATTTGCAGCCCAATGGATGGAACTAGAAAAGCTCATCCTGAGTGAGCTAGCCCAGACTCAGAAGGATGCATATGGCATCTATTCACTTATATTAGGATTTTAGCTATATAATAGAGGATATTGATACTACAACTAACACACCAAAGGGAACATGGACATAGACGTTTTATTTTTTATTTTTATTTTTTTTCTATTTTTTATTCTTTTTTTTTTATCTGTTAAAGTTAAAGTCAGGTGCCAAATACATATGGACTGGACATTAGGAATGTATGCTAAGCCATATAACTCTTATAATTGTGGCCTATTTATTTCTGTTGTTTTGTAATGTATTTATAGTTACAAGAGAAAGAACCATTTGTTGGACTGAAAGGGAGAGCTGTTGGGGGTTAAAAGAAATACCTTAAACTAAAATAAATAAATAAATAAAAAGGGTAGAGGATGGGGGTTTGAGGGGAAAGAGGGTGGAAGGATAAGACTGGAGCGGGGAGGAGGGAGGAGGTTGTGATTGAGATGTAACTTGAAGAAATAAAAAATAAATTATTAAAAAAAAAGATGACCAACGAAGAATCTCCAGTAGGAGATGATTGAATTAGTCGCAGGCCTATCTCTTGATGGGAAAAGCCCCTTGCTCCAACTGTAGACAGAATGCTGTCCAAAAAGGACAAAACTTGGAAGCAGGTAAATCGACAGACTGGCTCTGCCCAGACAGGGTAGGCAAGTCCTTCATAACCCCTGCTCTACAACCAATGTCTGTCAGAGAAACGGGGCCAATCGACTGAAGATCGATGCTGTAATGTATGGAGAGAAAACGGGAGCTGTCCAGGCAGCCACTGGTATGTCATTTCTTAGTTTGGGAAGCTGCAGGCCCTGTGCTTTCTGTAAAATCTGATATATTTATCCCTTTCAGGTCTCTGAGGTGGTTGAAGAATAGATAGCTAGAGTCTCATAATTAAATTTTGAGTTGTTTAGGAGTCAAGAGAGTGTTATAGATCTAGGAAGATACTTTTAAAATTGTGTTGCAAGTTAGTATGAATGTTGAGTTAGATACAGAACTTTAAAATCATGGAGATGGTTAGATAGTAGAAAGTTAAATTTAGGTGCCAAATATATACGGACTGGACATTGGGAATATATGCTAAGCCATATAACTCTCATAACTGTGGCCTAATTACCTCTGTTGTTTTGTATTGTGTCTATTATTATAAGAGAAAGATCCATTTGTTGGACTGAAAGTGGGAGCTGTTGGGGGAAATAAGATATACCTTAAACTTTAAAAAGGGGGGGGGAAGAGGTTGAGGGGTTGAGGGTGGGAGAGTGGGACTGGAGGGAGGAGTAGGGAGGGGATTGCCATTGAGATGTAACTTGAAGAAAAAGAAATCTGCTCATATTTCTTACAGGTTTATTAACATATTACAAGATGAAACAGAAAAAAAAGGCAAGTGAAATATTGAACATTCAACTCTGTCAATTAGATTCTGCCTTGCTGTTCTAGCTAAATCATGATTCAATTTTAGGTTTCAGTGAATGTCATTCAGCAAGAATATTGAAGAAAATTCTGTGCTTTAAAACTCTTCACAATTTATGGATTTTTCCGGGGCTAGTGTGGGGAAAGACTCAATTTTCTTTAAGGGGCTGGACACTGGAAATTTGGCCATACTCCAGTTGAGTATATGGGCAACACAAATTGGACTTGGATTTTTTTGTTTGTTTTCATTTGTGGGTGGGGGACAGACAAAAATGGGAGGGTAGCCCTGGTAGAAATGAGAAGCAAGTGTGGGCAGAGTATATTTTATGAAACTCCCAAATAATTAATAAAAATATTATGTTGGGGAAAAATACTTTCAAAAAAAGTTTTTTTTTGTTAGTGTAACTAAGTTAACTGACTTCTTTGACCATGATCATTAATTTCATGAATGATTTATAATTCTGTCTGAGTACCTCTCCTTAAGTTTAAACTTTAGTCTCTCATTCTGTGTTGTGACATAGTCTACAAATTCTAAACATATATGGTTTATTTCAGACCATCCCCGAAGGCTTTCAAATGATCTGACAAGAGTCTAGATCCCTTGAGGCAGTCTTAAAAAGATATATGACTGAGGTCTTAGGAAAACAGCCCCGAGTCCATGGTTAAATGAGGCAATCTATAAAATCAGTGTTTTTAGTCTCAACAGATTTTTCCTGATGTATAAGACACTTCATTTTAAATTTATATAATTATTTTATATTACACTGTAGTATATAATATGGAAATTAACTTGGTTCACTATTTGATATACTTGTGCATGTATATATCACACATTATTATATTGATCATAGTTCATTTTAACTTAATCACCACTTTAAAGAATGTATCTCTTAGAATACTTTGGGACTTTCTGGTGGTAAAAACTTTATTCAAGTTAGTAATTTGGGGTATTATATTCAGTTCTTAGCAGTATTAAAAATTTGATTATACAATTTAGTGATCATTAAAAGCTATAAATTTAGAAATAGTCTGTAAGTTTTGACAAGAACAAAAGTGTTCACTGTAGTCAACAAAGCAATGTAAAAAATGAAGCTGTGGTACTAATGGGATTCAAAGCAAAATTTATTATAATCAATGTCATCATTTGATTCATACTGAATCAGCTAATGATAATGATACCTTTTAAAAATAGTTTGAGTGCCATTAAAAGTAATTTGATATTTTGATTATTTGCAAGGAATGCCTATCTTCCCACCCTCCCTCCGTCTTCTGCCTTCCTTCCCCTTTCCTTCCTTCTGTTCCCCATTTCCTCCCTCTTGCTTCCTTCTTTCCCTCCTTTCTTCCTTCCTTTCATTCTTTTTTCTTTCCTTCTATTCTTTATTCTACTTCTCTCTTCATTCCCTTTCCTTCATGCTTCTGTTTACATATGTTACAAAAGGCAGCTCAAGGCTACTAAAGTGTCAGAAGACAAGAAAATTAGAGAAATAAGATATTCTTATTTTACATATTGAAGTTTCCCCTGAAATTCTCAAAGACTTTAATAAGTGAGGGACAGCTTTCTTTATTTGTCAGAAGTTTTACTTGAGAGTGCTATTTTTAAAATATTATATGTACACATGTATATGAAAATCTATGAAATATCTGTTACTTATGTGCATATATATTCTTCTCCATGCAGTGTTTCTTGTCAAAAGTCAGAAAGTTAAAGATTGTGCTCTATCAGAATAAATATATCAAGCTTAAATTTTTTTGATATTAGAAGAAATCATTCATGAATGATTTAATTTTATTACTTTTTCAATACTTCTAAATAATTATTTTTTGCAGTTTCAGAACATCTATAACAAAACAAAACTACAATCATGACAAGAAAAGAAATACCTCTGATTATAAATGTATATACCACAGTCAATTGACCAATGTCCGAACTAGCATTTATTTCTTTTTCACTTTTTAAGCTTATGTTTTATTTATGGATATATATATATGTGTATGATTTTCATACATGTGTAGAGGCAGAGGTTTGAAATGGTCATCTGCTCCCTTTGCAACTGAGTTACTAGTGTCTGCGTGACACTGTATTTGGGATTGACCTTATTTCCTCTGGAAGAACAGCACATGCTCTTCTTACATCTCTTTAGACCCTTCCTTAGATATTTTTCTTTGTGTGTGTGTGTGTGAGCAAAGTGTGTCAACTGTATTTAGAGCCAGAAAATAATATTAAGCAGCTTTCATCAGTTTGAAACTATATTCAATTTTATTATTACATAAATAATGATTCTATTTTGACAAAACCATCTTAGAAGAATATGAATTAAATCCATTTCATGTTCTACACATTGTATTTTTTAAAACGGCATGTGAATATCAATTTTTTTCATATTGTTGCATTATGAAAAATAAATGAAGTTGTTTTCAAAGGCCAGTTAGAATAGGATGTGCATTACAGTAACTGTTCAATAATATTTTGTAAACATAAATATCTGTTTAGGTGTATAATTTATTGTCTCTTTATTAAACTTACTATCAACAATCGTAAAAGGGCATTTAATTTTCTTGTTTATTGATATAAATTTAAAATCTAAATTTACAAATGTCACAAAATTCAGTCCATTTTATATTGAACTATGTATATAAATTGCATAGGTAATTATTTGAATCACTATGGTAGATAAATTGCATATGTTAAAATATGGGGTTAATCTACCAGAGTGATTCACTGCTGGTATCAATCTCATGGAATGTAAATTTCCAAAAACTGTTATTGCGATTTTGCAGTAGGAAACAGTATGTTTCTCATAGCAATTATAATTTAATACTCCCATCCCTCATTGCTAATACCACTGACTACATCATGCTATATGTGATTTCTCAATAGATTACAATATATCAGATTAAGGAATTTAATAAGTATTCAAGAAAAATTTCCAGACAAGCACATCAGGAGAGTATCCTCAACAGTAGACTCTTTTTGAGACAGTGTCTCAAGTCACCCATATTATAATCAAAACTCACTCTGACTGCCAAGGTAACCTCGAACTCTGATCATCATGTGACTGCTTCTTAGGAGCTGGAATATAGGCATGCACCACTATATTTATAATAATAAACTCTTAGGAAGTGGATCCCTTTTAAAAAGACAATGGTCTATAACATCATAATAATTGATTGGTCAATTAGGACACCTCTATGAGTTAGTAATGTACTTCTGAGAGTTTAGGTCAGAACTTCTTTGTGAATCATAAAATATTTAAATCATTATAAGCACACCAAGACCTACAATGTAACAGATATTTCAATTTCCAAGGTGCATACTATAACATCTCTTTAAAAAAAACAATCATACCATATATAGAATGTCAAGTTTTAACTGGTAATGTTTAGTTGTATTTGGTAAAGATGGAATAGAAAGAGTAATTATATTTTTGATTGATAGGCTTGAAGAAATAGACTATGGGTCAATTTAGTATTCCATGCATCATTTTTCCAGGTCCTCTAGTCTTTATTTCACAAATTATTTTGTTGTAAAAGCATATACATAACTAAATAAAGAAAAGTAAGCAATAAAATTTATTTAGAAATTTAGCCTGCTATTTTTTCATGAGAATAAAAGTCAATGAGAAAGAATAAGAAGTGAAGCAGTGATACTAGTAATTCAGTCATAAAGAAAGTTAGTCTGCTGTATGTTAAATTTTTATTTTTCTTCTCTCATCTTTTGAAGTTCCCACGATGAAATTCTAATCCAGGTCTGATTTATTAGGAGAGTCTTTAGAGCCTAGCAATATTTGTCTACTATTCTCAGAGTTCATACATCATGTCTGTAAGAAACCCTGATCAGTCTTAGAACAGCTTATATAAAGACAAAAATTTGTTTGGGTTAATATTATTTGTGTAAAGAATTCCGTAACTGGTGTCATTTCTGTGTGGAGATGTAATTGAAAAAGCAAGCAATGGTATTCAGATTGCTTATTCTCTGAAAATATGCAAAATGTTCTTAAGAAGAAATTTGCATTCTCTTTATAGTCACGATGCACATTTGTGTGTGTGTGTGTGTGTGTGTGTGTGTGTGTATGTATGTGTGTGTAAGAAAGAGAGAGGAGAAAGACAGAGAGACATTCAGACACAAAGAGAGAAAGAGATCAAGATTCTGAAGACTCTTGTTGAAATATAATACAAGTGTATCACATATTCATTTATTAACATAAATTCTAGAAATTGTCAAGTATCTGCAAATTAAAACAGCAACTTCATAAATCTCAGAGGACATTTCATAAAAGCACATAGGAATATTATAAGACCAGAATATTAAGAAATGTTCTGTGAGACTGTGTCTCATTTTAATGTTAGAACCTATACACATACATAACATCTCACAAATATGAATGCTTAGAAATGAGGTGAACAAGGATGATATGAATAGACATGTTAAAGTGTACAGGTGAAAACATAGGGGGATATGACTCTATACAAAGAACTACACGACACTAAATAATGCCGATAGTGGGAGGAATAATCTCCCCATGGGAAGAGTATATCCAATACCAATGGTCTGCTCTGAAAACATATATCAAACTAACATACAGACTAAGGAGGCTATATTTAGGAATATATGTTTATATATGTATGATTATGTAAATGCATAAATGAATATAACATCAATTAATAAAAATAGTAGCCATGAATTTGAAAGAGAGTAAGATGAGGAAATGATGTAATTATAATCCCAAAATAAAAGAAATAGTAAAAGTGATCATTATTTAATATTTTTAAAATATACAAAATCTTTAACCTCCAGAAAAACACAAATTAAAACTGCCCTGCTATTTTATTTTATTCCAATAATAATGGCTAGATTAAAAAGAAAACTAAAGAAAAAACTAAAACAAAACAAAAGAACAACAAAATGACAAATGACTAGATATATATGTATGTCAGCGACATTTATACTTTGCAATTGGGAGTGAAAACTGAAGCAGTCATTCTCAAAATCACTGTGAGGTCACTGCAATATGTTGGACATAGATCTACCAGGTGTTCCAGGTACAGCACTCTTTACATATTCTCAAATGACTAATATCTTACTAGAGAGATGCACGCTCCTTCATATCCATTCCTATTATATTCACAGTAGCCAGAACATAAATACAGCCTACATGACAATCAACTGTTGATTAGATATTGAAAATAAAAATATATACACAAAGGCATCTTATTCAGGTATTAAAACATGAGATTTACAGAATTCACAGATAAACAATTGAAGCTGGAAATAAGGATTCTGAGTGAGGTGACCTAGATCTGAAGAGACAAATGCTTTATGTTCTCTCTCCTATGTAGATTCTAACTTTGTATCTTTATGCATCTTTATTAAAACTGAAACACGCAAGAAATATTATGAGTCTATTAATATTGGGATACTTAAAGGCATGTGGCATAGAGCCACCTGAAAAATAAACAAATGGAAGTAGAAGACTTAATGGTGTGTGAAATCAGAGGGCAGGTTAGAGGAGATAATGCAGGGAGGACTAACAAGCGCTGAAGGCCTTTGAAAGGAGAAATCAAATTATAATTTCTCTTTTTCTATATATACCCATATATGCACATACATATATATGTATATTTATATATGTATACATGTATATACATATATTGTCTACTTATCTATCTATCATCTATCTATATATTTATCGACTGTCTAACTTGGGCAGAATTTGTAAAGTACTTTCACAAAGCACAGTGGTCTAAAATGTAACACTGAAAGATATCCTTTAAAATTAAAGTTATTCATTACAACTCAGTTAAAAAATAACAGCTCTACTTTTTCTTTCTTTGTGACTTGAACTGCTCCTAACTCCAAGAGAGATGTACATATTCAGAATATTTTTAAAAGATTTTTAAGACATTTACAACATTACATCAGTTCAAAAGAGTTAATGATCACTCAATTCCTGGAAATTACCAATATTCCATAGTGGTAATTCTAAAGAAAATATATTGACTATAGAGGAATTTTAATCCAGCAACGTGGCTGTTCTGACAAGGGATCACAGCCAAAAACCTAGATCTGTGTCATCCATCTGGAGTGTAAACATACCACATACCTTTAATCCCTCTGGCTGGACTATAGACATACCCTTACTATATATACTTTAATCCCAACATGTCTAATGTCTAATTGAGGGACAGACAAACTGATAAATCAGAGAAAAATTTGAGAGGATAGGATATGCCCAATGCTCAGAAGAACAGTACAGGAAAAAGAGGACATTTAAGGAAGCAAAGGGGCAGGCAGGAATTCAGAGAGTTGAGTTCAGTTCAGTCGGTAAATTAGGAATCAGTTGAGAGGTAATGCAGTGGAGTTGAGTTCATAGTAGTTCAGTTGGTGGCAGTTCAGTTGGTAGCGTTCATAGGCAATTTTTACTGGGACAGTTTTACAAAGACAGGTTACAGAGAGAACAAGCTAGACACAGATGAATACAGAAAAAAAAAACAGAGAATGAGAAGGAGTCAGAAGATGAGAACAGGTTATTAGAGTTAATTTAAGGCAAAGCAGAGCAATTCAGTCAGAAGCTGAGAGAAAACAGTTTCAATCAGTTAGCTTGGAGAGTTTTGAGCCAGAACAGCTGAGTTGAACCAGTCAACAAGATTTCAGAGAGAACAAAAAAGGGTGACTTACTTTCCAGAAGTAAGTCTCCAGGATGACAACTACATCTGATGAATAAAACATACTTTTACAATTGACTCTGAAATTCACTATAAACTAACAACAACAACAACCAAAAAAAAACAAGAAAAATGATTTTTGTCAAACTATTCTTTGATAAATTTGATAATTTCAAAACTCTTACTACCCTTGAATTTAATATGCCATTACTTATGTGAAATCTTAAAGGAAAACTTCCCTTAAATATAGACTATGTAACATTCAATTCTCTAATGTGTTTATATATAATATATATGAATTAATAGAAATTATACATTAAAATATAACATCATGAATATTCAAATATGTCAGTATTTGTTCAGAAAATCTTGAAAATGTAGAATTTTAATAAGTGCTTCTTCCATGTCATGTAAGGTATATACTCTTTAAGGTTAAAACTGGTGCTCTTATACAGAAGACCATCTTTAATCTACTTGTCTTGGTAAACAAAGGACTTAAATTTGGATGAATTCCTTGAAATGTGGCTATTTGTTCAGTGTGTTTTATTGAGTTAGCTCTTATTTTCAATCTCTAATAGAATAGCTATTCTAACTTGTTGATCCTACTTACTTGTTAGCAGTCTTGATTGTTAAGTTCATATAATACTCATTCATATTTCGTTAGCCTGATATGTATATTTTTACATTTCAAATGAGAATTTCTTTACTTAGGTACATGTAATTCTACTGATATTAACACGAATTCATTGTCCTACATATCACGTAGCCTAAAGACAATAGATTGAAATGATGTTTTCCTAGCATGAGTAACAACCCAGTTCTCTGCTATAATGGGTTTGTTTTTTGTCTTGAGAAGTTGTAAGCTTTTTATAGTTCCCTGAAGTAACTACATTCTTGAGTAGCAAGATAGTAGAAATAGTGTAAAAAGGGCCTTTGTGCTACCTCATTTACTTCATATATCTATGACAGTGCCAATGGCACTTTTTTACCCATAGAATATATTTAAAAAGGTCAATATAATGAATTGTACTATCGTATAATTAATAGTTTAAAATAGTAAGGTTTTATGGTACCTGTTTAAATTTTATTTTATTTTTTGTAGCATTTACTGACCCTTGAGAAATGAGGGTTAAAAATATAGCATGTTGGCACCATGATGCTAGACTTTAAGCTGCTGGAATTTCATGTAAATATATTTCTGCTGTTCATAATTCAGACAGTTGTGCCATTAATTAAGGTTTTTCTGCTTCTGTTCAGAAAAATGTGTTTTAAGTATTTATTGCACATATTTTATTAAAAAACCTACAAAAGAAATAGTCAGAATGGTAAGCACACATGCAAACCATGTGAATGCAAACATAAATAAGCATATACAGTCTTTCTTACAGATTAGTATATGCAGAACTAACCGAGAAATGTAAAAATGAATATCAAATTACAATCGAATATGCTGTGTTGTCATAGTTTATGTGTATTCAGATTATTTATATAAATGTCTTTAAAGTAGAGAACAAAAATTTAGAATCAAGGCTGATTATCATGGTGTAAGCCACTAATCTCAGAACTCAAAAAGCAGAGTTGGAGATAAAAGTCATTTTAAGAACAGCTGATCTCTACAATATGTTCCTCCAACCACAACCATACAGTAAGCTACTGCCACCAAAAGAAACAAAATGGAGAATCTATCTACATTTATAACTTGCTTTATGCCTGGGATGAACCACTCTATGATGAAAGGCAACCTTAAAGAGAAGGGGCTGATTTTCTTTCACAGTGGAATGTAGCCCATTATACAAATAGGACAATTTTATTGTATGCTAAATAAGAGTTTCAGTGCTCACTTATGGAGCACATACTAAAATCAGAATGATACAAAGAAGATTAGCATGGCCCCTGCGCAAAGATTACACTCAAATTCAAGAAGCGTTCCATATATTTCTGAAGATTGGATTAAAAAAAAAAACACTGTGGTACATTTACACAGTGGAATACTACTCAGCTCTCTGAAACAAGGAAATGATGCACTCTGCTGACAAATGGATAGAAATAGAAAAGCTAATACTGAGTGAACTAATCCAGACCCAGAAAGATGCACATGGCATGCATTCATTTATGACTGGATTTTAGCCATATAGTATAGGATAAGTATCTTACAACCAATAGACCGAAAGGAGTAAGAACATAGATTTTGTTACCTTTTTGTTGGACACTTAGCCCTAGTGGATTTGCCATGTAGTCCCCCAGTGCAAGAGGAAGCTCTTAGCCCCCATATCATTGCTGAGCTAATGTGGGGCTGATATGTAGGGGCACCCCAAACAGGTGGAGTAGGATAGGTGGGGGGGAGGGGAGAAGAAGGTGGGAGGGGGGGATAAGGAGGAGTGGAGGGAGGAGACTGTGATGGAGATGTAACTTGAAGCAATAAATAAAGATTTAAAAATACACAAACAAATAAGGCAATGAATACAGTAAAAAAATCAAGAATTTTTATATATAACATGAACTCAGCAATTCATGGAAAAAAAAAAACTCCATGAATTAATTTGAAGGAGAGGATCAAAGGTTATATGGGAGGATTTGAAGGAAGGAGAAGGAAGGAAATATATTTAATAGGTAAATTATTCTGAGAGGTGGAAATATTTTAAAGGTGTCAAAATAATTTATAAATTTAAACTATTTTATGTAGAAATTATAGACCAGCCATAATTTCTGGAGTAATAAAATTCTGAGAGTAATGTCAACTGGATTTGATATAAATGTGATCAATGTGAGCCAAAATTTTAAGGAAGATAGCCTTTTCTATAAATTGAAAACAAAACAAAACAAAAAATACATTGGAATGAGGATTACTTGAGTGTCTAAATTCAACAGTACTCATTAGTCCAGCAAAACCTGACAACACCTTCAAGTGCAGGATTATCCCAACTTCATATGTCTATTAAATTTTAGGAAAGTCAAGTTTCCTATCCTAGGTATTAGGTTTACATGTTTGGAAATTTTTATTTACAGATTTAGATAATACAAATTGTTAAATTAAAACTTTATTATATCTATTGTAAAATGTTAGTTTACATCTAATTCTCTTCTTTGATTATGAACTACATTTGTATCTTGGATGTTGCTTAAACATTTTACATACTGCATGCTTTGTTGTCACCCCATGAATCTATACTAGCATAGAGGACAACCCTTAGAAAGTGGCTCTTTCTAGAAGGATCTTGTCCTTGAGAGTGTTCCTTGAAGGCAGCATTTGCAAACTAACCCATGTATATGTAAACAGTTGCTTCCCAAGCCTGCTCTATTTCTACACAGATGGACTACATCAGTATACCTAAAACAACAGGCAACGTAAAAATCCTCTCTTATGTGATACTATCTGAGCTTCTTAGTGAGTTGGAAATCTTATGTATTTTATTATATTAGTATTATACTAGTATAAAGTTGATCAAGTTGATTGACATGCAGACTGTGTGAAAGGGATTACATATAAATTATGGTAAAAAATGATCTGAAGTAAAGGTAATTATCTTGGATAATCATGTTCTACACCGCAGGTATCTTTCCAAGAAATCATATTTCCTAGTTAAAAGAAAACGTGCAAATAAGACAGGTAGAAATGTAATTAAACAAACCCCAAAAAGAAAAAAGAGCAAATCAAAACACATTATTATCATTTTTTAGTTTGGTGAGTAATCCAACCTAAATTTATAAGATTCATTCTGGCATGACATTTGATATCATCTATAGTTAAAATGCTATGTTTTTTATTCCTTTCTGAATAAGAAATATAAAAATACAAGTTCTAAAACATATACTTTTCTTTTTAAGATTGTGGGACCAGATATATACACATATCTTCTGTTGGTTTTTGACTTTGGGGATTCTTAACTGGCTGAATTTAAGATATTGGCTGAGCATCTGTTATCTCAGCGCCTATCTGGAAAGAGACATCAGTCATGCTATGTGTCTAGTGCTTTAGATGGTGGTTTTAGACCATCTGCTATTACTTCATTGCCAAATGGACTTTCCCTGTATGAGGACTCACTCCATAAAATTGTGAAATACAACGTAGAAATAAGTAAGTAGGCTGATGAGAGATCAAATCCAGCATTTTCTTAACCAACTCATGGGAGCTAAGTGATAACATCCACTCTGGTGACTTATTGATTTAAACTCAAGGAAAGACACAAGGAAACACATGTCTTCCATATATGACAATTATGAGATGTTAGAGAAAGCTAATTCTGAAAGGTTCCTACCACAGTCCCTATTAAGGTTGTCTATTTTCATTTATTCATCAGCTTGTTTGCATACACTATGCAGACATTAAACTATGCCCCCATAAACACTTATATTTACTTTAAGAAAAATTACAAAGAGTATACTGGTTGAAATATGTACCCAAATCCAATAAAATAAACTTGCAGCAAATTATGGCATGTGTTGTAAAGAGCACTTTAGAATAAGAAGGTGTCACTATTGTGTAGTAACCTGCCAGGTTGTGAAAACTGTCCCAACACACATGTCTAAAATCCCCAGAGACATTACCAGTGCATTAAGAGTTTTCAACAGGGCTATAAATACTGGATAGTGATATGAATTCTTCTGAGGTTCTCTTAGTACAGTGAACTATGTTTTAAAAAATACAGAAACAAATGCAACAGAAGATATAACTGTGATTGATTGAAATTATTTTGAAACTAACTGTTTTGACATATAAGGCTTTTATTTTAGATATTGTTCTGTTTATGCCCACCATGATTGAATGAGAGAGATAATATAACTATTTCCATTTTATAAGTGGGGAAACATACAAAAATATGATAATACATTCAATAAGAAGGGAAAAAGTTTAACTTAGGCAATCTGATTCTTATTGCTATAAAGCAATATCTCTGTATTTAATATTTGGCAATGAGTTAATTAGTGTTAGATTGCATCTTTGAATGATCATGGTAACTGTATAAAGCATCGATTATTATTGACAATAGTGCCAACAGGAAACTGTGAGTATTAAATAAAGATTGCCCCTGAAGTGTAGTAGAGGCTCAGAAATATGTAAAATAGAAGAGCAAACACAGGAAAGCTACAAATCAAGTGAATGAATTCATTTGAATTCAATAATTAAGTAATTAAATAATCATTTTAAAATGACAGAAATAATCTCTTCTGGTTTGGTAACCTAAAGACTCAAACAACAGAAAACCTGATCTATAATTTGGAAATAGTCAAGAATATCACTTTAATGTGCTCTGTTTGCAGTTGTCATAGGAAGCATGTGAAGTTTCTTCTGTGCCTGTACTTACAGATTTAGCTTCTGTGGATTTAAGGTTATAAATCTTTAATATTTGAAACTGACTGAAGTTATATTCCATGATCTTCATACTATTCTAACCATATGATAAGGTTCATCTGAAGACAAACAAATTCAGTACTCATCTATTTTCAACAGTCCAGGAAGAAAGCAAACTTCATATAATGAGATCTCTGTCCTGCCTGCTACTAACTCAAGGTGCCAACTCTGTGGGCAAGAGTCAACTTGTTCTATACATATACATACTTGATTAAAATGACTTTGAGCATGATAAAACCTTATTTTACTTCTGTTAGCTATGGGATAATTTGCAATTGATTCAAAATGATAGAGAAAATATCCTAAAATAAACCTTATTTTTTTCAAAAATAAAATTGAAGTAATTTAAAGAACATCTCACCTGTTTAAATTTGTAGTTCTTAAGTTTTTAATTATTTTTGACAGGAGTGCTTTATTTCCATCACTACTCCCCTTTCCATGCCCCCTTTAACTTTTCCCATGTCTCCTACCCTTGCTTCCAAACTCATTTCCTTGAGTGTGCATGTGTAAGTGAGTGTGTAAACTACTGTGTGCATGTGTTTAGGACTGAGTAGTTGGGATGAGATACCTATAAAAGGTCTCATCCTTGCAGAAAAGTGTTTCTTCTCTCAGAAGTCATCAGTTTTGTGGAGTTCTTCATATGGTCCTGTGGGCTTTTAAACGTCCTCAATACACATTAGTATATTGACTTGTGTGGTTATCATGCAGGCCTTATTTACAAAGTATATATATTTTTAATAATTTATTTTTTTATTTATTCAAGTTACATCTCAATCACAATCCCCTTCCTACTCCCCCCTCTTGTCCCACCCTTCCACCCTCTTCCCCCTCATCCCCCATTCTCTACCCTTTTTTTTTTTTTTTAGTTTAAGGTATATCTTTTTCCCCCCAACAGCTCCCACTTTCAGTCCAACAAATGGTTCTTTCTCTTATAAAAATAAATAAAATACAAAACAACAGAAATAAATAGGCCACAATTATGAGAGTTATATGGCTTAGCATACATTCCAAATGTCCAGTCCATATGAATTTGGCACCTGACTTTAACATTCTACTATCTAACCATCTCCATGAGTTTAAAGTTTTATATCTAACTCAGCTTTCATACTAACTTGCCTCACAGTTTTAAAACCATCTTCTTAGATCCAGAAAACCATCTTGGTTCCTAAACAACTCAAAATTTAACTATGAGACTCTAGCTATCTATTCTTCAGCCTCCTCAGAGACATGAGAGGGATAAATATATATGATTATATAGGAAGTGCAGGGCCCACAGCTTCCAAATCCTACAAAGTATATTTTCAAGACTCCATGAATATACCTTCCCTGTCATGTTTTTAAGACACTATTTTGCAGCAGACTTCCTGGTGTTCTGACTCTTAAATCTCAGTAGCTTCTGTGATGTTCCCTGGTACTTGGGTATAGGAGTTGCAGTGCAGATGTGTCATCTTGGGTTATGTTTCACACTGTCACTTATTCACTACATTTGACCAGTAGTGGATGCCTGTAGCAGTCTCCATTTGCTACAGTGGAACGTGCTTTCGTGAGGAGTGAGAGTTATACTCACCTGTGGGTAAAAGGATACTCATTATAAAGCCATATAAACTACCCCTATTCATTAAAAATGCAGTAGTAACTTCTCCTACGTGATATATAACTTCACCAGCCAAGTGTACCTGATATGGTTCGTGTATAAAGCATTTTCTATTGATACAATTTTACATATATTCAGGAAGGCTTAAATCCATTTGAACAACTGAGTATTCCATCAAGATATGTGTGACTTCTGTATTTTTGAGATATCTGTCTGTGCTTGCCTACAGGCTCTATACCTGGAGAGGACAACTGATAGCTTTTCTCCCTTGGAAACTTGCATATTACTTTTGATACTCTGAGACCTAGTTCTCAGGAAGGAAGCATCTGGAAAGCAACTATGGGCAATGGTAATAGCATATATTGTTTTAGAAATATCTTGTCCCCTACCATCAACTCAAAGGGAGTTTCTCTTTGCTTGACCCCGGGGTTGTTGTTAGATACATTATGGCTATTGGAAAAACAATGTTAACCAGGTAGTATACCCCATATATATATATATATATATATATATTAAATATATATATTAAATTTTGAAAATGATCTTATAGATATATTATTATATTTTTATACCTCTCTTCCTTCTCCCCTCATGATTCCATTCTGTTTCCTTGAATTTTGCAGTTATTCTAGAATATTTACTCAAATCTAAAGTTTAAAACACAGAGAACATATGGTGTTTCTTTCAGGGTTTTGATTGCTTCATTCAATGTAGATTCTACTTCCATCTATTTACAATTTTCATTTTACTTTATAGCTATAAAATCCTGATGAATGTATGTACCATATTGTCACTATCCATTTGTCAATCAGAAGGCCTCTAAGCTAGCTCCATTTCCCAACTATTGTGAATAGAGCAGCAATCATGGCCAATGAAGTATCTCTGTAATAGAGTGAGTCCTTTGGATTATACTAAGAAGTCCTATAGCTGGATCACATGGAAGTTTATTTTTAGTGTGTTGAGAATTTTCCACACTGAGTTCCCTAGTGGCTGGAGCAGTTAGTAATATCATCATCCCTAAGGATGTTGAACACATCTTAAGATATTTCATAGCCATATTTATTTCTTCTTTTGAGAATTCTGTTCAGCACCATACCATAATTTTAAGTGTTTTTATGCACATATTTTTATTTTGGTGGAAATAATACAATGTTCATTGAAATTCCAGGTTCCCAGCTTTAAAAAGTACAAATCACCTAAAAGAAACTGTTTTGCTTCATATATTTCTGCAAGAATAATTTTATTTACTGTTAATCAGAATAAGAATAATTTTGGATCACCTGACAAAATTTTCTTTTAATCCTATAATGCTTTCTCTCAGCATAGAAGCCATCTTTGGAGTTGAATTTACTCTTTCTGTGTCTATAATTTGGCTTCACACCTGACATTCCTCTTCCGGTCCAGAACTTCAGTTTTAACAGCAGCTTCAAACTGAAGAAAGGTCACTTTTTTCCATAGTTCAGGTCTCCGTTAAACTTCCATCTCCCAGTGAAAATCACCATCCAGAAGTGAGGCAATCACATGCTGGAAATTCAGGCCAATTGTCAGGTCATAGGAAATGTTACACACGTTGATTTTCTTTTCTTTTTATTTTTTTTAATCATCAGAAACCTGAAAATTCACAGTCCTGAACTTTATGAAATGGATGGGACAATATGAAGGAAGCTGGCATCTGATCACCCCAAATCCTCATCATAAAGCAACCAATAATGAACATTGGACACTAGAATTCAAATCATTAGGTGTTTTAAAGAGATAGAACACCAGTGTTCAATTTTTATTCTGCATACTACATTATAAAAGTAAATTTAAATTTAAAAATTGGTCAATAGAAATGAAAATTACAAAAATTATCTAAACTACTGAATGACACAAGTTCACAGTTTTTGTACAACTTTCAGCCTCACCTTCTCTTTCATTTCCTTTTATAAAATAGTTACCAGCAATTCTTTACTCTTTATAGAGAAATTGACCAAGTCCATTTGATATCTCACTGCTATCTGGTTTAGTGACCTCCAGTTTAACGTAGTGTCCAACCTTCTTATCTCCCAAGTTCTCCATTGATGTGGTTTCACATGTGAGTCTCATCAACACACAGTCACAGCCCATTTATTAATTCATTTGTTTTCATGGTTCTTTGTTTTGGGGAGAGGGTTCTTCTTCATATATTCTAGATACTAATCCTTTATTTGATGTTTATCTAATAAGTGTCTTCTACCTATCTATCTGTCTATCTACCATATATATGTATGTATATATATACACATACAATTAGGCTATTATGAATGGGCTGTTCCATTATCTCTCATTTTTATCATGTTTGTTATTAATATAAAGAATTCCTACTGATTTTTATAAGTTAATCATTGTATTTTGCTACTTTTGTAGAACACTTTTATATTGTAGAGCATAGTACATAGAATTCCTACTGATTTTTATAAGTTAATCTTTCTATTATGCAACTTTTATAGAACATTTTGGGAATAGTCTGTGTTTGCATGGATTTATTTATTTTTTTCTTCTCCAAAAATGTGATGGATTTCAGGTCAGCGATGAAGGTTTTAAATGTCATGTTGATTTTGATTTTAGAATGTTGAATGTTTTCAATTTAGTAGTAACTAAAAGCTAGTTACATTTCCTCTGGCTGGATTCTGAGCATAGAGAAGTTCCCGAGAAATTTATCTAGGAAAACCTCAACAGTAGAGTCTGAAAGCAATTTCAGATGTACCTAGAGTGTATAGCTAAAACAAGTATGTTCTGGGAAACTCACCTAACTAATGTGCACTCTTGTGCATGTTGGCTTGGGAAGTATTGAAGAGGACTCATGAATCTCAAATTCAAACTTGTTGGACTCCACAAAGCCCTAGGTGGGGATCTCCAGAATATCCATATTGGAGCAGACTTTGTTGGCATAGGCTATATTCAAGTGTATTTTTCTATCTGAAGTGCATTCCTGCCCTTTTCCCTGGATCCACTCTCCCTCCATTTCCCTTCAGAAAAGAACAAGCTTCTAAGAAACCACAACCAAACATGATGGAATAATCAGACAAGCCAAAAGCCTTCATAGCGAGGCTGCACAAGGCAACACAGATACCAAGATCAGGCAAAACTGTCAGAGAAACACTGGCTCCCACTGCTTAGATTTTAATCTGAAACAAGTAAATAATTCCTCTAGTGAATAGAATGTTTAACCCTTTAAAAATAATCTGTAATGATTTACTTATTATATTATAAAATAAACTGCCTGAAATTACAAATGTAATATCAGTTTTGGCTTCTAATTTTTTTTCATTTTTCATTATTTCTTGAGTTCAATATAAAATTTAAGCTCTACCAGAGGGATATGCATAGGACATCAGCAGGACTTGCTAATATTATTAGAGGTTGCTATATCAAAAGGAACAAGATAAGTAAGTTTGAACGTTTTTGTACTTGAGAAATTCTTACAAGGTACGTTCGTTCAGTTCAACGTGGTACAAAGCTTCTTTAGAGATATCCAAGTTCTTTGAAATCACCAATAATTTTGAGTATAAATACCAAGTTTTGCTACTTAGTATACTAAAAGTGTAATAAACAATTCTTAACATTCTTAAATTATAGTAGATGCCTGAAAAGTAAAACACTCCTGGACAATTTGGCATTCTCTTGGATGGAACTTGCATATTATCAACACTTAAACACTAATTTGAAATACATAATATTGTATTATTCACATTTTGAAAGAAATTTAGAGAAAGTTACAGAAAAGTAACTTATTTTTTTTGTTCAGTTTTTCTTACATTCAAAAACACTAACATTTTGGACAAAAATCACTTGAAGTGACTGATAGAATATTAAAATCTAACCTACATACTTATTTTCTCTATTGTATATTTGTCACCTCTTTTGTAATGTAATCCCTTCCCTTTATTACCATTGTATATTATGAGTAAAATAATCAAGAAAATTAACGCTATTATTAGTGTTGTACTAAATTATAAACAGGTTAGATACTTGTCTCATTTCCTTCTATAAATTTAATAATAAGGTTGTGCTTTATAAAAAAAATCTTCTTACTCTGTTTGGACACAACGTTTATTGTATGTTGCTAACAATCAAAAATTATAGTACAGGTTTTAAATATATAGTAAATCTTAGTTCCGTAATATTTTCTCCCAGTGTTATAATTATCTGAAACATATTACACTATTTATTTAAGGGTACACTAAAACATTAAATAAATTTTATTACTAAAATAAAATTCATGTGCAAACAATTAAGGTATGGTTACAAAGTTTTTAATAAAATTTTGATTCATATTTTAATATAGTTTGCTATGTTTGTATGTATACACAGGCATACATACACTCATATACACATGCAAAATATTTAGCTAAATGTGTGTATACATTCTGTCTCAAATCAATATTTTTTAAAGAATAAATGTCATTGAGAGTGTTTGTGGCGTTTAATTTATTACAGGTTTTAAAGTTAGGAACAATTGACATTTTTAATGTAAAATTAAAATGGAAGCTCATCTCATTTCAAGATTTGCTAAAACAATAAAAACTCATAGATATTTGCCTTTTACTTGTTTTGTCACAATATCAGATGAGTGAATCTAATTTGTATATGCATGACATGGCTAATTCTTTAAAAGTAGTGTGTGTGTGTGTGTGTGTGTGTGTGTGTGTGTGTGTCTTTGACTAAACTCATATAAACAACTTAGATAATAATTACTTATATATTTTTACATACCTGAATATTCTAAACTGAAAATGAATAGCAAAATTTAAATAATTCCAAATAAAATTCATATATGTATATAAAATATATATGCATATGACAAAATAATTTTGCCAATTTAAAAGATCATAAAACTTATAATGCATGAAGACTTTGATACTCTTTATGATTTCAGTATTAATTATTTAAATAAATATTTAAAATGTATAAACTGTATCAACAAATGAAGGCATTTTAGGACTTTTTATATTTCAAATTTCATGCCTAAAATTATCTATTCATAGTATCTACATAAATTACTATTTATAAATACAGGAAATGAAAATGAATGCATCTTGAAAGAAATAAAATGCCTTAGAACATTCTTAGGGATATAATTTTCTAAACTTGTTCATAATTTTCTAGTTTTATAGAGCATGCACATGTTTTAAAGTGCAAAAATGTAGCATGAGCTGTATTGAAACATTTTCATTCTATTTCACTGCCTCTCTATCCCTTATTTACTTACACCATCATCTTCTCAGTAATTATTAGCTGATTCCTTTTTGTATTTTCCTGGTACCAACAAACCCGTATGCTAGCTTGCTTACCGTGAGCCTCAAACCCATATTTTAATTGCTAAAGTTTGAACATATGGCTTTCCTCAGAGTAGATAAATATTCTAAAATTGAGCCATAACCTCTAATTCTGGGAATAAAATAATCTCTCACATTATTATTGCATCATCATATTTTTTCTATGCCTATGTACATTAGAATGTATCCTTCTTTTTTTTTCTCGTATGTACAAGCTTAAAGAACTTTCTTATCTACCTATAGCTAGGACAATCTCCCTGTTTACCATCATACACATTTCATACCTTGGATGGACATGTTTTGAGTTCAGGCCATCTCCTGGTTGATAAGCATTCGAGATACCACTCTCTATAATATCAACTGAGTGCTTGGTCCATCAGTGAAAAATGCTTTTGTTTGGATATATTTTGTGAAGCATTTTGTAGTTTGGTAGATGCAAGTACTGGTTACTTTCAAGGTTTTAATTTCCAAGGCTATATAATGTAGCTACTCTTTTAAGAATAGGACTAGATTTTTCAGGAAAAGATCTTTATTTACGACAATTTTTTAAACCAATAAACTGGATGAAATTGACCACCCTTAATATGTGATTGAACCTCATTCACTCAGTGGGCAGCTCAAGAGCAAAAACCAAGGTGCCATAGAGGACATTGGTATGTCTCCAGATTGTACTTATGCTGAAGACTATGACACCCATAGTCTCCATCCTTCCTTCTTGCTACAAAGATCATATAACTGTCCCTCCCACTGTCAAATGTGGAACAGTCCTCTAACTAAATTCTCATTATCTCTATCTATATCTCCATATATTCTATTTATTCAGGTTTTCTGGAAAATACTGTAAAAGGTAAATTCTCCCCTACTATTAATATTTAATTAATATTGAAATACCAAGTTGTTTAGTAAACTCAAAATAATTCTAATAATTACCTTAAGTATTTGCATCTATAAAAATGGAGAAATGGATATATATTCCAGAAACACGATAGTGGTGGGATGGCGAGGTATGTGATGACTATATGTCCATCTCCATTTTCATTTTGATCTTATCATGTTCAATTTTTTTTTCTGTGTGAAGACTGGAGACGAGTCTTGTTGTGCTATAAAATGGGTTGCTATCATGCACAGTATATTTACTTTCATAGAAAAGCAATGATAGATTTTAATATCAAGTAGTAAAATTTACAGTAAGAATGAAAAATATTTATGTAGGGGAAATTTAAAGTGTTTACAATGTTTTAAAGCACATAGTGGATTGTTGTATGGTTTCAACAAACTAGCAAAGTATTTTTGTGAAAAATTCTGTATTAATGTAATGTAATGTAGCTTGTAGTTAAATCTGCTTGTGAAGCAAATAAATACTTAATGCTCTTGATTTGTTAAATGTCATACCCAAAATCAAGCTTAATTTGATGGCTAATTCAGTTTTCTTCAAAGTCTATCTTGATTCATCTTTATTAAATAATTAGAGGCTAAATTTTGTTTCACTTAACTAGTTCTGCATACAAGAATATATTTCTGTCAAAATGGCCAACAAAAATCTGTAATTAGTTTTAAAAGTACAAACCCAAAAGAGATGAACTTGTAATCATCAAAGGCAGGATTCACTATGGTCATGCAATTGAACTATGATTGGCTTTTGTCTCATGAGGAACTCGAGAAAGCTGTCAACTCACAAAGAATATTGGGAGCAAATAACTTTCAATCCTGTGAGGTTTTATATCTCTCTTTTCAGGGAACATTGCTGGTTCATTAGCTGCATTGTTGGTTGTACATGATTCTCATGTTGGAATGAATATCCTTTACCTCACATCTACTCAGATGTTTATAAAGATAAATAGTAAATTCTTGACTTCTGACATTATAATTTTATTAAAAAATTGCATTGAAAATAAGGGTTGTGAAGATTTACTACAAAAATATAGAAACATGAAAATACACAGAGGGAATGATCAATTTCTGTATTATGCCTTGGTTTTTCTGAATATTCATGTGAACCCAGTATTACAGACACATGCTGAGAATACTCATATACCATCTATTTTGGTCTGACCACCTATATGTATCTCTTAACTCTTCTCTTACCGAGTAATATTTATCATGCATGACCTGACAATATCTAAAAAAGGGCTGGAATACAAAGATCCAACTCTGTGAATACGAAGACTTGGAGAACATAGAAATAAAAGGAATATACTTTTTCATGGAAATAGGTATAAGTTTTATAATAAGAGACTAAGCCGACAGCTTATATTACACCATTAATTATATTGTATAAAAAAAGTCCCTATTGAGATGAACACAGAACACATTTACACAGTTCATATATTTTCTTTTCTAATAATACTTATTTCTTTCACATAATTTCTTCATTTCCCCTGCTCTTCTACCTCAACACATTGGTGAAACTGTTACTGTTACCCATACACCTCATTATAATCCCACAAATAAGTAACAAAATTCTTCATATGGAAATCACACAGTATTGCCAAATGAGTTTTACTAAATCTGAAGTGTTTAGAGTTTAAAACCTGAAGAGATTGTGACAGAAATCACACATAGAGTACAACAATTATTATCTTGTTTCCCCAATATCAGCAATTTAATCTGTTTTAAAAAAACATTTAGGATATACCTTAGTAGAAATATATCATATGACACATATTACAAAAATTTAAATAAGAATAGAAAATATCTTTTATGCTAAAATATTTTTCAACAAAGATACAAGCAATTTTATCATACTTTAGATTGAAAACTAGTTTCTGGCCTGCTTATGAATAAACCATGTTAAAATAACATAAAATAGTGAAAATGCCAGAAATTACACATATAAAAGCAAAAGTATATCATGTCCAGATTCTTTCAGTTACTTTACTATATAAGATAGGCTGTTAGATTTAAGAATGAATAACTAAGTTATACCCCCTAGTCATCTTTGACTATTTCATTTAAATTTTTATCACACAAGCTATGTCCAAATTTGGCACATAAAATATTCAGGTTTGACAGCAAGTTAGTCTTTCATATTCTTTCAAACATATTTTCTCATCTTTGAACACAGAAATATGATGTTAGCTCCAATTCTTTATATATTTTAAATTCATGCATGAGAAAAACTTTCCGTTCAATTTAAATGAACAGAATGCTTTCAGCAGCAAAGTGTCTAGAAATCATGTCGGGGGGAACAGTCTTTATAGAAATGCTTTACCAAGATAAACTGATTTTCACAAAGTCTCCCCTACAGAGCTCACTGGGAATCTGTCTGAAGATACTTGTGTTATACAGGATGATCACAAAACATCCCAAGCCACAAAGCTGAATGCAGTTAGAGAATATTTATTTATTTATTTATTTATCTATCTATCTATCTATCTATCTATTTATTTATTTGTTTGTTTGTTTGTTTGTTTGTTTATTATTTTTTGCTTTACATGCAGACACATACATGGCATATATCTGCTAGAACCTCTTTTTGACATTTACCTTCCAGATATATGGATGAAAAGGGGTTTAATGTTTTTTATCATTGAATCAAGTTTCCAATCATCACTAGATAATCTTGATATATGGTTGTCTGAGTTTTCAGATTCTAAATTACACAGTCATTACTCAAATATTAATGTGCTAGTCGAGAGATTCAATGTCTGTGATGCCACTGGTACAAAAGATGATATACTTTGTGAATGTATATATATTTGTGATCTAGTCTAAGCCATGCCTTTTTGTTCATAAATGTCTGTGCATGTGTGTTAAGTTATTGAGAAATCCTCACAGAAATCTCCTTGTATGGAAATATGAGGATCCCTGGGGAGAGCTCCTTGGAAAAGCCTTGGGCAGAATTGGTGGGTATGCAAATAATAAAGCCTGGCCTGAGAAGACAAATGGAGATCTAGCAGAACTCTCATTTTTACTTCTCTTCTTTCAACTCAGGAGAAGAAATAAAAAAACAAGACAATAGCAAGTAGAGAAAGATGTTTAAACAAAGTGGTGTGTATCAATATCCAGGCACAAGGTTTGCGGGATTTTAAACAAACTAAAACAGTGAAAAACTGGGAAGACACTCTCTTATTTTGCTCTATCCATATATTGATAATACTGTTGTTTCCATACTATTGTCAGGGATACCACAATGTCCACTAAGAGAAGCACCATGCTCTGGGAATAGCAGTGAGTTGGGAGGCTGCTTTCATGAATTTCACTTCATGGAGTGTCAGGTTTGACAGCAGCACACATGCCAAATGCAGTCAAGAATACATGTGAGAAAATCTTGGAAATCCAGTATTTTTGAGGAAGAAGACTGATGTTCTCAGAAGTCAGTGAGTATGGTTGTCAGGAGCAGAAACTGTTCTAGTAAATATGTCCTCTGGGCTGAGACTTACATATTCTCTTAAGCTGTTTTGACAGATTATCATGGACACTCCACCTCCATTAGGCATTACATACTGCATATGGATTCTTTCTATGTCTAATTCAATTTTTGGGTTATATATACATGTTGTTTTTTTTTCGGTTTACACATGCTAAGCAGACCCTTTACCATACCCCTGTTTAATCTCTACTGTCACATTACTTTCATATTTTTCTGCAGATAACACAGAATTTCTTTACCTCAGGGTCTATAACCATTAAACTCCATATTGTAGCTCTTCTATTTTATTCCAAGTTGAAAGGAATTAGATTTATCTTCATCCATGTTCTCAAAAAATACTAACATAAATAACAAGCAAAATAGAATCCAAATGTTAAGTTCAGTTTGTAATTAACATAAATGCTCAGAAATTTCTTGGGACCATATTTAGAAAACACAGAAGTAGACTACTGCTTGTACTTATTGTCAAATAAACTAGTAGTCACTTTTATTCAATGGATTTCACCAAGTGTATATATTTGATTGTTCACAACCAGAGAAAATATTTCAGAAAATTATGAAGGATATGTTCAAATACGCTCATTTTATACATACAAAATTTCATCCTAGAGTAAGTGAAATATCACAGATAAGAGGATATTTCATGCAAATTTGAATAAATCTCCATTATACTTACTAGGATCAGAAAGCTAATTCTGTACAATAGACCCTCTTTTGTCTCAATTTGAGAAACCTGGTCAGGCTTCCTTCACTAGTAAAAGGAATTGTACTCCTATGGCTGTCCTTGCAGCCTGTAGTTACAGCACTGTCCTAGGTCATCCTAAAAGAAATTATTTAACTAAAAATTACTTAAAAGTGAAAGCCATCCTACAACCAACAGACCAAAAGAAACAGGAGCATTGACTTTGATACCTGTTATTGGGACACTTTGCTTTAGTGGAGCTGCCATGTAGGCCCCTAGTGCAAGAGGAAGCTCTTAGCCCTCATATGACTGCTGAAATGAGTTGGGCTGAGATGTGGGGACACCCCACACCAGAGGAGTAGGATGGGTGAGGATGGGAGGGTAGGACCAGGGGGGGGGGAGGGAGGGGTCTGTGATGGAGTTGTAACTTGCAGTAATAATTTTAAAAAAGTGAAAGTCACAGGAAATAATACACAATAATTGCAACTATTTAATACATAAACTGAAAGGTACTAGAGTACAGGAACTGAATAATTTGGAAAGTTTTTAAAATTCAGAAAAAAAAAGTTTTCACAAGGTTTTTTTTTTTTTTTGGAAGGTTTATGTAAGTCTTGTGAGAATCATAGTTTCATTGCTTCTAACCCATGAAGGGAACCTAGAAGTATAATTTAATTTCTTTTTTTAAGTAAATAAATTTGTATGTAAGTTTTTAGATCTATTAATAAGCTAATTTAATGGATACATTTTCCTATATAAACATTTAGTGGTTTTATAAATTACTACATTTTTATTATATGTTAGATATAAAATTAAAATACTGTACCTTATCCCCCGCAAATTACATAATGTCTAGGTTTAATGAGGTAAAGAATTTAGGTCATATCCTTTGTAGCTATTTCTCATTAATCAGTACACTGCCACATGGAAGGAAGGGGAGCCCAGAATAATTATGAAACAAGACCATCACAAAACTCATAAAGCCACTTTCTGGGGTTATATAATCAGCAAATACTAGTTGAGGTAAAAGAGACTTCTCAATGGTATAGCTGTCTCCAACTTTCATAAAGGAATCCAGTCACATAAATTTCATGAATTGTTACCAGCACCGGAATCTATCTATCTATCTATCTATCTATCTATCTATCTATCTATCATCTATCTATCATCTATCTATCTATCTATCTATCTATTTTTCTAGCTACCTATCTATCTATTATCTACCTATTTATTTATGGTTGTACAACTTTGCATTCCAACTAGTAATGGAGGAGTGTTTCCCTTTCTCCACAACCTCACCAGCAAGGACATTTCCTCATCTATGTTCATAGCAGCCTTATTTGCAATATATAGAAACTGGAAAGAACCCAGATGTCCCTCAACCAAAGAATGTATAAAATAACCGTGGTACATTTACACAATGGAATAGTACTCAGCTATCAGAAACAAGGAAATCATGCAATTTGCAGCCAAATGGATGGAACTAGAAAAGCTCATCCTGAGTGAGCTTACCAAACTCAGAAAGATGTGCATGACATCTATTCAGTTATAATTGGATTTTAGCCATGTAGTGCAGGATAACTATCCTACAACCAACACACCAAAAAGATTGGGAATATAGACCTTGTTACCTGTTAGTAGGACACTTTGCCCTGATAGAGTTGCCATATAGGCCCCCAGTACAAGAGGAAGAGGGTGGGATTTGAGACTGGGAGGGGTGGAGAGAGGGGACTGTGATGGAGATATAACTTGAAGTAATAAATAAAGAAAAACAAAACAAAACAAAGAAACACAAAGAAATCCATAGGTTCACAGAGGTAAACTTGTATGGAGTTATTTTATTGCTTGATGGTGTCTTTCTATCTGAGGCAAATAGAAATACACTCTCTAGAAATAAGAATTGCAATGTTTATTTAGTGCCTGAGCAGAGACCAAGAGAAACAAAGGGAGCCTGAAAATGGCTGTTAGAGAGTCCTGCAATAGGTGATAAGGCATGCAGCAGACTCTGAGCCATCTGATGGGGATTCTGTGCTGCAATTCAGATATGGCCAGCTCTCCCTGTATATGATGTGCTAACCCTCTTTGCTGCAGTGACAGCTGTGGGAAATAACACGTGCAACTAATGCTAAACAGGAGATTTTCCATGCAATGGAGAAAGTACAATGCGGAACAAAGAACTGGATGCTTTCTACTCCACTTGCTTGGTATTTTGCAGGAAAAAAAAAGGCAGAAAAGTAAAGTAATGGAGTATTGGAACTGGCATTAGATGGAGGAGTTGACATTCTTCTTGCTACGTCTACAGGAGAAGAATCGCACAGTGAGAAGGAAGCAATGAAGGGAGAAGTGAGAGAAGCTAACCTTCAAATGCAATCTTTAGCTCATAGCAAGTAGAAAATACCACTCGTGAATATAGGGGCCAGATAATGGCCCAACATGTCAAAGTATTAAAATCTGAGAATGCTCTGCCCCAGAACTGCTTTAATTGAGAATATCTTTTAAACAAACAAAGAAAAAAACCTCCCACAAGCTGTCTTGAGAAGCCATGACAGAACTGAGTTGGGCATTGTGACAGTGAGGAAATTGAACAAAATGACTGCTCATCACTCTTTGAGAAAAAAGCTACATAATCTGATGAATATATGGGAAATAAAATACTTAGTTATTGCTAGCATAGTTACCCATGATAATCATAAAATAGACAATAATAAATGTGGAATAGATGTGACTGACAATACTTGGCAATGGAGACTTGATGTGTAATATCCACATCACTAGACTTGATAGGACGGTGCTTCCAGGAGATTTAAGAAAGGTTAAAGTCAGCAGAAACATTATTTCAATACGTTGCTCAACACCATGGTGAAACATGATCTTTACGACTTTGGAGAAGTTCTGACATATCTGAGTGAATTAGGTGGGAATGTAAATCCATTTACAGTACCCAGAAGGGTTATGCTATGGTAGCCCAGGATCTTACTTGTTTTTCTGACTGCACACTGTAATATAGGGTTCATTATGTAATTAACAATCTAATATCTTATAGACTTGCAAATTCCGGAAGTACAATAGAAATAGTACTTTAAATGTGTGAATAAAAATATCTTACATAGTGTAAAAACATCAATCCCTGCCGTCATTGTATATATGCCTATAGATTATGTTGTTCTTGACCTTGACTGTTGATGGGAACATTTATTTTCATACTGAAAAAAGTTAGTTTTAAGACTCATAGTTAAACATCTGAAAATCAGTAGTTTTGCTATTGTATAATGACCCAGAGCTCATGAAAAGGAAATCATGTGTATATGAAACCCCTCCAAGCTTCAGGAAATGCTGCAACAGAGAACATAGAAAGAATGTAAGGGTCATTAAAGGAAGGAATGTGGAAGGTGTGACAATCTGACATAATGGCCCCATAAGCCTATACAGAGTGGCACAATTAAGAAGTTTGGCTTTGTTGGAGTAGATATAGCTTTGTTGGAGGAAGTGTGTCACTGTGAGGTGGGCTTTGAGGTCTCAGAAACTCAAGGCAGGCCTAGTATGCCTCATTCCCTTCCTGCTATGTGAGGATTAAGATGTGGAACTCTCAGCTACCTCTCTAGCACCATGTCTGCCTGCATGCCACCATGCTTCCCACCTTAATTTTAATGGACTAAACCTCTGAACTGTAAGTTAGTCCCAATTAAATGTTTTCCTTTATAAGTGTTGCTGTGTCATACAGTAATAAAACTCTAACTAAGATAGAGGGAAACGTATATAGGGAATATGAGACCCCTTCCTAGGGTTATGTAAGTGATTAAGAACTGCAACAAGATTCAGTGGGATAGCTGCCTCCTACTTGTGCTGGAGACTTGAGTGATGCAGGTTTCATAGGCCATCACCCTTAGTGAGGTAGGATTTTGAGGGATGCGACTGGGTGAATCAACCATGGTTCTGCAAACAATCCAATAATTGCATTTACTCATGGAGGTAATTTGAATGTACATATAATTTTTTGCACCGCCATTGTTCATCTTCTCTATCTGGTATGAATAGACATACACTCTCAAAAAGAATTGCAATAGCTGAGCATTACAAGTAGTCTAAATTTGACCTTTTACATTTCACATAATTTTTAGTCCCTGCTAATCTCAAAAGAAGAAAAAAAACAAACATTAAACAAAAATAGTCACACAAACAGACACACATTCTCATGTGTGTTTTTGGCTTTTTGTTTGTTTTGTTTTATTTTTTGTTTTTCTTCTAAACTTCAACAATGCTGTAAAGTATTTCCTGGATTGTCTCCTAAATTAATTTCTTGTCACTGTAGTCAACTTTTAATATGTGTGTGTCATGTTCTTGCATGTGTATAAATGAACATGTATAGGTTCACATAAAATCCAAAAGTCAGCCTTAACAATCACCCCTCAGAATTGTTCTATTCTGCAAAATATTTCTATTATGTTTTCAGGGAGAGAGTATTTCACTGATCTGGAAATTTTTTTATAGACTAAGGTGTCTAGCCAAAGAATCCGAGTGATTCATCTTCATGTCTCCAGTACTGTGATAGCAAGGGCATACTCAGATTTGTTTATTTCTTTAGTTGTTGTTATTTTATTTTTGTGGTTGTTTTACATAGATTCTGGAGGATTTATCTCAGGTTCTCATACATTCAAGGCAACCACTTTACCAAATGAGCTATCACTCCAACCCAAATTTCAATGTTTTATGAAATACTTTCCCTATTGGAAAAGTTATTCTTAACAAATCAAATTATTTGCTTTCTGTATTGCTTATACCAGTATTTTGTGTCATTACATCTAAAGTATTTGTTTCTAGACAGACTCTGTGCTTCTATAGATGACTTACATTCATTCTCTAATTTTTTGTCTTATAGAAAATTTCTTTTAACATATTATTGAAACAAAGATATATTTCTCAGATGAACTTTCAACCGTACTCATGAGCACACACACACAAAACACAAAGTGTATCATTTTTTTAAACCTGGTGGCAATATTTGAAAAATAAAATTTTAATGTAAACTCTTTGGCATTGCAACAGCATCTATGAGAATATGACAATTTTCAAAACTAGTGAAGAAAGCTTCAATCTGCCATTCCTTGAGTGTTGGTGACCAAAGGATGCAACTCATTGAGCTGCTATACCTGCTGTGTATTTTAGAATCTGGACACATCCAATTCCTGAATGTCAGGCTGTCTTAGAAATGCAAAATCTCTTATACCAGACAGAGTTCCAACCTTGATTTCAGATGGTGTGTCCCCAAACTGGGTTAATCCCATGAAGACCTGAGAATTATTTAAGAACTCCTCGCTTAGAAACTTTGATATTTTGCTAATTCTTTGGTGAGTTCAAAAATGTATGATTTTAATTTATTCATCTGTAAACTTCCCTGAGTGTGACTGGGGTTATGTATAAATTATGAAAAGTCTTACCTAACATGCACACATTCCTAAGGTCAATGCCCAACATCACATATTCTGTGCATTGGTGGCACACACATGACTCTAGAACTTTAGCAATAGAAGATTAAGATGTATAAATTCATCCTCAAATCTATATGATTTTCACATAAATAAGTATTCATGATTTCTATCTTAAAAATAAATAAAATATACCTCTGTTCCCTAACTGTCTCTGTCTAGTGGAAAAATATTTCAAGAAATCTGAAAGTACTTATTAATACATATGGTATTTAGTCACTCAAGTGAATATTAACAAAAAAGTACGGGATAACCACGCTACAATCCACAGCCCCCAAAAATTAAGTAACAAGGAGGGCTTAAGGGATGATTATTGAATCCCTCTAAGTAGGAGAAATAAGATAGATATTGAAAGTGGATGGAGAGAGGGAACTGGACAGGAACCTAACATAATTGCCATCTGAGAGACCTTATCCAGCAGATGATGGAAACAGACACAGAGACCTATAGCCAAACACTAGGCAAAACTCAAGGAGTCTTGTGGAAGAGTTAGGGGAAGGTTTCAGGGAGCTGGAGGAGTCATGGATATTAGAAGAAGACCTATGCAGACAATTAAATTGGACAGAGTGGGACTCATAGAGACTGAGCCACTAACCAAAGAACATCCATAGACTGGTCCAGAGCCCACAACCATATGAAGCTAAAGGGTTGCTTAGTCCTCAAGTGGATCTCCTAACAATTAGAAAGGGGAACTATCTCTGAGTTCCCTCCCTCCAGAATCCCTTTTCCTAAAGGAATTGCATTGTCTTGCCTTAGTGGAAGAGGAGGAACTTAGTTCTGATGGAATTTGATGTTCCAGAGTGGGTTGATACCACGCATGGGAGGGGATATGTGGAAAGTAGGTTGGAGGGTGGGACTGGGAGGAGAGGATGGAACCAGGGTTGTGATTTGAATGTAAAATAAACAAATAAATTAATGAAAAAAAATAGCATACATAAAATAATATTCACGCTATTTACCAGAAAAGTTGTTATTTATTGTATTAAAAAAACAGAGTTCATTGTCTGGCCCTAGAGGTATTGCAGATATGACTGTTATGTCACATGTGCTTCAGTAGGTGGCAGAGAAGAGAGAGGCTATATCTACTATGGGTGTTCTGACCTATGAACATGTGAATGAATAGTAGCCTAACATTCCTGGGGGAAAAAGAAAACCAAATTGGATACCAACACAATATTGGTGTCATGTGGTAACCTGTGATGACCACCAGACCAGTACCAGGCAAGCACCAGATGGGCCCAAGGACAGGAAACAAACCAGAAACTAGAAGAAGTCTGCCTACCCCTGGATGTGGGGGTTGTGGAGACCCAGCCCTGGGGTAATAACTGGCCCCGATAGGGTCACAAGGGCAGGAGAGCTGTCCCTGCCCCTCACATGCTGCAGCACACTGGAGAGCAGTCCCTGTATACTACAGCTGGCCCTGGATATGGAGGTTGTGGGTGAGCCAACCCTGAGGGAGTGAGTATGGGAGAGCCAGCCCTGCCTTCTGTCTGCTATGTGGTGGTAGTGCCTACAGAGAGATTCCTTTGCCTCCATTTTTCCCTCAGCACCATTGATCGATAGGAGATCTTGCCCACATGGGGTCATAAGAGTAAGAGAGCTGTCCCCTGCCACTCACATGCTGCAGCACTTGGGAGACCAGGCCCTAAACCTTTCCATACTAGAACTGGCTCTTTAAGTGGGTGTTGTAGGTCTTGAACCAGGGCTTGAAATGGCCCATCCCAACATCTACCCCATGGAGGAACTGCTAGAGTGCAAAAAGAGGCCAGGTCCATACCAAAACTACAGGATTTCCTTGACAGGACAGTTACAACATATCTGAAAGAAGTTCCAGTGATGTTCCAGTACTGACAAAGTAGCAGAAACCAGAGGCCTCAAACCAGACCCAGGAGTCACTATAATGAACATTTGCAAGCAATGTGTGTGAACAAAAGGAAATATTGTGGGACACACTGAGATACACTGCAGCTTCCACAATTAGATTTTATTTTTTATGTTGGGACAGATTTCAAGGGTGGAGGGTGGGTCTGAGGGGAGGTAGGAGATGAGAGGGAATGAGGTGCATGATATGAAATTCACATTAAAAATGTTTCAATAAAAAATAGAGTTCATTGAAGATAAAATATCATAATGGCCAGATATCAATATCTACAAATGTATAAAAGTAATTTTCCCTAGAATTTGAATGTTTTCATTCATTAGTAGAAAATAATTTTAAATATGACTGCATCCTTATAGAAAATGAATTAAAAATAAATAGTATTTTTTCATTAATAATAGTCCTGTCATTCAAAATAACTTTATAGTCAAAGAAAGAAAGTCACAAAATATATTTGCATGGATATACATTATATATAATCATATTATTATAAAGATTAGACTCTAATTATTAGAGTTATATAAGTATATAACTCTCTATATAGAGAGTTTTATATATATATATATATATATATATATATATATGTGTGTGTGTGTGTGTGTTTGCATTTACTTGTGCTATGTGTCCATATAACTAGGTCTATATGTGTGAGGAAGAAAGAGATTATAGATTTACTAAATAGAATATGACAGTTGAATTTGTGCTGTGTACAAATATTCCAAGTTATAAGATACATGTTCTAAAATATGAAGAAGAAATGATGAGAAGGGATGTGTGTGGACATTATAGGTTGCTCCCTTGTCATCAGATGCCCAGGCAGAGTTCAGTTCACTGAAGTTCTCTTCCATGACATATCATTTTACTCTCATGGAGGATTGTGACATTCTTAGGCATAGACATTAAAGCTGTGGCCACCTTCCACTGAAGCCTGTCATTTAGTTTTCCTTCATTATTAAATGGGAAAGCACTCTTTTGTAATAATGCCTTCAGTAATGGAATCTACTCAGAGTACTTTTAGCTCCCATTCTGAGTTACTTATTTTGGATTTCTACATGAAAACATATGCAAGTAGATATACACAGTGATTTGATTCTCTAAGGTAAAATCATTCTACACAGCTATTTTAAAAATCTTTAAAACATTATCTACCAAATTAAGACACTTTCCATACATTTTGTTGAATTAAATTCATATTATGTATTTTGGCTATCAGTCCAATGATGAAATAGTAATTTCTGAAAGGTGATAGTTTTATTGTCTGAGTCCATTCTGCCTTAATAAAGGCATGTAAAACACTAGAACTGCCTATGTATTTTGTTTCAATAAGTTAACTCAATTTATTAGAAACAATTAGAGAAATTTTACAAGGAATTATCTTTGTAATATTAAAAGATCTTTAAAAGCATTTATTTATGTTGTATAAAGTGAGGAGTAATTTTCTTCTTACCTACACTATATGATGTATTTATTTTTAATATTAATAAATTTAAAGAACATTCTGCTCATCTCTTTCAGTAAGTGTTTTGAAATGTAGTAATCCACATTCTGAGAACTTCTGTTAATGTTTCAGACATTATTTTATTATTTTGAAATACTTATTAAAAATTAAAATTTTGTTATCATTTTGTTGCTTGTGTTTAAATTAAATATTTATCAGTTAAATTCCCTGGTTGCAGGGAGAAGTACTCTTGGTCTGACTCAGTTGGTTTATAGCCTCAAAATGAAGTAATTAATGCTAGGAAGAAATAATTTCTTTATCAATTTCTGTACTTTAAATATGATAAGAACTATAAGACTGTTAACTGTCCTAACATGGTTGTTGTAAGCTATATTCATAGATCATTTTTATTCTCTTAAATTCTATTACTTCCTTACAGACATATGAGCAAATTATTCTTTGAAGAGATGCCCCAGTTGTCCAATGCACTGTATTCTTGCATAGGACCCAGGTTAGGTTAACATTTCACAGTGACTAACAGCTAATAGAGGATCTAAAGCTGTCTACTGGTCTTTGTATTCACTACATAAGTATCAATTACAGATAAAAGCAGCCAAAAGATCCATACCCATATATTTTTTTAAAAATCTTCATCTTAGATGATTTAAATCTAGCAAATATCCACAACAAGAAGGTCAGTTTCTCAGATAGGTAGAGAATTAGTCCTCTGACTGCAGTGATGATTTGAATATAAGCTAGCACTAATAAAAATGTATATTGGTGAAACTTCATAGGTGTAGTTTTAGTGTCACTAGGAGACACAATTTCATTTCAAACTCACTGATCCTCTGAATCTTCCTTTCCACCACAGTTATGTTCTACTTTCTGCATCACTTACAGAATGTTCTCTGAACCTTAGGTGTGGGAGTGTTTTATATATGTGTCAGTTGTGATTGAGATGCAAAACTCTGCATTATGATTGGCTGTTTTTATTCATACATTCATTCATTCATTCATTCAGTAATGCTCTCTGTTGCAGAAATACATTTCTAATATGATTGTCAATCCTTGAGCTCAAAAAGAATATCTCCAAAAAGGCCCAAAGGGCATCAACCCCCTGGGAGGGGTCAAGATCAATGCATGAAGATCAAGAAGATCAACAGAACCAACTAACTAACAACTAACTTAGGCTCCTAGAGGCTTACAAAGACCAAAATGCTAACAAAAAAAAGAAAGAAAGAAAGAAAGAAAGAAAGAAGGGAAAAAAGAAAACGCTTAAACTTAACCCCATAAACAGATATAGAAGATAGGGAACTTGGTCCTTATAAAGAAACCTTAGCAAGTAGTGGTGGGGCAGTCTCAGTCATGGACTTTGTTACCTGTTAGTGGGACACTTAACCCTAGTGAAGCTGCAGTTTTAGGCCTCAGAGCAAGAGGAAGTTCTTAGCCCTCATGTGACTGATGAACTGTGGGGGACCGATATGGTACCCTCACATTGGTGGATTAGGATTGGTGGAAGAGGGGTTGTAGGGTGGGAGGGGAAAAGGGAGGGGATTGTGATTGAGATGTAACTTGAATGAACATTAAAAAAAGAACTACCAGGCAACTTAGTATAGATAGGAGTGGGAGAGACGGTCCTTCTCAGGGAAGAGAAAATCAATATATGTCCAGTAACAAATTGTCAGCCCTGAACATACATGCAAATAGCATTACATGGACCCAACAAGTTATATTTAAGAATATATATTTATATATAAGTACAGATATGCATGTAATAACAATAATGAAAAAGGACATGAATTTAATGAAAAATGGAAAGGGGTACTGGGTAAGTTTGAAGGGAGGAGAGAGAAGGGAGAAATGTAGTTAAATTTCACTTTCAGAAATGGATCAAAACAATGTTTGAGTGCAAAAAATAAAAACATAAATAAGCATTAAATATAAGCATATTAGCTACCAAACCTTAGTGGGGTTTTCTGAGTAAAGAAGTAAATCAGTTACTAAATAACCTCAGTGGGACAAAATTCTTTATGAGATAAACAAACGAGGAAACAAAAATAAATCAATACCTTCACCTTCTACTTATGAAGATTAAGGAGGCCTGAAGACACAATTCAGTGGATAAGAATATGTCCTCCCTTTGCAGGGGACCTGGGTGTAGTTCTTGCACCCACATGTACAATTCTGGTTCCTGGAAATTTAGTGCCGTCTTTGGTTTTGACTGACTGCATATAAATGATGTACATACAGACAAGTAGGAATGCATATAAAATAATTGGATAGATAGATAGATAGATAATAAATACATTACTAAATTAAATTAATTTTGGAAAAAAAAGACTAAGAAAATATTACTACCACTGCCACTGTAAACCAAAAGAAAGCCAATTTCAAAAGGAATGAGGATGAGAATTAATGTTCTTGTTTAGTATGATTGAGTGCTGGCAGTAAAATGATTAAGTGAAATATTACATGACATTACACAAATATAAATAACTTATGATTATAAATGTAAAAGAAGCACATAGGTGAAATAGTCAGACATTTCATATTTTTGTTCCTTAGTGCAGCTATGTTTTACATAATATACATTGTGTAAAATGTATATTATATGTAGTTATCCCTTAGTTATGAGAACATGGTGTATTTTGCCCAGTTTGTTATAAATTTAACAATTTCCATTATATCATACTCAAATAATATGTCATCTACAGAGTAGTTATGGCTACACATGCTATATCACTTAGCAAATTACCTAATGCATTTATTAAAAAGACTTTATATAATTTACCTATCAGTTTTCTATTTTAAATAGTTCATGATAAAGTCAGTAAAATATCCATTTCTATGAATTCATATATTTGGATATTATGTTTTTAAAGATTTTACTTTATATCTGACCTGAAAATGGGAGATGAGTATTTCATATGTTTAAATGGACACTGTTTAACTTTTAATATGAGAATCTAGGATTTTAATTCACTAAATTATATCATAGTTCTGTTTATTCTCTGTAAGTTTTACAGAAATCCTAATTTCTTGTCTTACAACTGATTTGCATTTTTCAAAAACTGAAATTTGTTAGCATTGATTTCTTACTATGTATAGTTTTTGCTCTAATGGTTCATGAGCTATATGCTAGGTTTCCATTGTGACACTATTATAGTTGAAAGAACTGTAAGAAGGTGTTAGAAACTTTCATGGATGGGAGATCAATTTTTTGAAGGATTAATGCCTAACTAATGGTATTGATATGTGTGTGTGTTTATGTTATATGTATGTTCTTGTATAGATGTGCACATGCAGATATTCAAACATGTGTACATGCGGAGGCCAGTTGTCAGTGTTGCACACCTTCCTCAGTCTCTCCACCTAATTGTTTTCTGAGAGACAGTGTTGTTCTCTCCAAATAAAAAATCATTGATTCTTCTAGGTTAGTTGCCCAATAAACTCAAGGCATCCACCTAACTCTTTCTCTGTGCTTGGGGGCACTACAGATTTTGATTTTACAAAGTTTAAGTCAATTATTAAAATGCTTGCAATGAGACTGAAAACTAACTTCTTACTTTAATATAACTTTATATATGACAGAGGGCTAATATAAAAAATATATAAAGAATTAAAAAAATAGCCATCAACAAACCAAATAACCTAATTGCCTGGTAGAGTACAGATCAAAACAGAGAATTTTCAACAGAGGAATATCATATGATCAAGAATATTAAGGAAATGTTCAAAACCCTTTGTCATTAGGGAAATAAAAATCAAAACGACTGTGAGATCCCACCTTACAACCTGTCAAACCTGTCAGAATGGCTAAGATCAAAAATACTAGTGATAATTCATGTTGGTAAGGATGTGGAACAATGGGAATACTACTCCATGACTGGTGGGAATGCAAGCTTGTACAGCCACTTTGGAAACCAATTTTTTGGTTTCTCAGAAAATTCAGAATAGATTTACCTCAAGACCCAACTCTACCACTCCTGGGTATCAATCCACCATACCACAAAGACACTTGTTCAACTGTGTTCATAGCATATTTATTTATAGCAGCCAGGAGCAATGTAAAATGTACATCAACCAAAGAATGAATAAAAATGGGGTATATTCACACAATGGAGAATTGCTCAGTTGTTTAAAAAAATGACATCATGAAATTTTCAGGCAAATTGATGAAACTAGGAATGATCATACTGAGAGCTCCCAGACTCAGAAGACAAACGTTGTTTGTATAAGTATATATTACCTGTTAAGTAGTGAATAATCATGATACAATCTACAGACCCAAGAATACTAAATAAGAAGGAGGTTTCAGGGTGGAACACCTGGACCCCTTTGGGAAGACGAAATATAACATGTTTTGTAAGTGGACTGTGGGGGCATGTGGAGATCTGAACAGGAGGGAAAACATGGGGGGTAGATGGAGAGGGAACTGTGAGAGGTAACTGGAATGGAAAGGTATTTCAGGAGCAAGGTAGGAACCTATTACAATGGAAACTCCCAGGACTATATGAGTGTGAACCTAGAAAAAACTCTCAGTAATGGGTGATAAGAAGTATCTTCTGTACCTAGGAATGGCCTCTGACAAAAAGATTGGGACACCAACTCAGCCACAAAACCTTCAACCTACAATTTGTCATGCCTGCAGGATGAGCTAGGGGTGAAGAGCTTGTGGAAGTGGCCAACTAGTGACTGATGCATCTTGAGACTCATGTCATGATAGGGAGCCCATACCTAACACTGCCTGGCGGTTGGATAGCACAGAGACCTAATATACAACCAAACGTGGCCGGCAATAAAATGAATAAACAAACAAACAAACAAATACAAATATAAAATTAATGAAATGATTCCTAGTAATACTCTGCTATGCTTGTAGACTGGAACCTAACATAAATTGTCATCAGAGCAATTCCTCCAGCAGCTGATAGAAGCAAATGCAGAGACTCACAGTCAAATATTAGGTAGAGCGTGGAAACTCTTTTGGAAGAGGAAGTGGAAGAATTGTAGGAGCTAGGTGGGTCAAGGGACAGCACAAAGAAGTATCCCACAGAGTCAAACTAATCTGGGCTAGTAGGAGCTCACAGAAATTGAACTGGCAGAGAACCTGTATGGGTCTGACATAGGTCCTCTGCATATGCTATGTTATGATTGTGTAGCTTTGTTTTCTTCTGGGACTCCTAAAAGTGGGAGAGGGGGCTGTCCCTGATTCTTTTGCTTGCTTTTGGGATCCTTTCCCTCAGACTGGGTTGCCTAGCTCAGCTGTAATATGAGAGGAGGTGCCTAGACTTATCACAACATCATTTACCATGTTTGGTTGATATCCCCAGAAAGCCTACACTTTTCTAAAGGGAAAGGAGGTGGAATGGATCTGAGACTGAGGGAAGGGTTAGGAGGAGACTGGGAGGAGAGGAGGAAGGGAAAATGCAGTGAGGATGTAATGTATGAGAGAAGGATTTTAAAAAAAATTAGAGGCTGCAGCTAATGACTTTACCTAAAACTACAATCTCTGTAGACCACAGAAAAAAATAAAATTATTCTTTTTTACTCACATATGCATGTGTGTGTGCACACACACACACAGTTGTTGTGAACAATCGTCTCTCCACTATATGATTGAATACCAGAGCCTTTTCCTCCATTAGAGACTTTTTGGTATACAAATCATTTCCCATCCTTCTTTATATCTCTATCTCCGTATCTTAGAACTACTATTTTGTTTCTACTCCTATCTTTTACTAATAAAGTAATATCTAAAGACACTAAAAAATAAATCTTATGTAACAAGACATTAAAATAAAAGTAAATGATAATTATGACTTCTCCAAGCAGCTTATGAGAACATGGAGAATCATAAGAGATTAAAAATAAATGATCCTATTTTGTATAGAAGAGAGTGAAATTCAGTAATTTCTTACATCTCTGAAACTCTAAGGGGTTCAAGCTACATAGACTATGTATTTTTACCTAAAATATATGCAGATTTTCATCGAAACATAAAGTACCTTCAGAATTGGGAGTATAATATACGGTCAGTGTTTTATTTTTTTATGTAATCTTATTGACATTCTTCATAGGTTATTTGTTAGACCCCTGTACATATGTATATATGTAAAGAAAGAGAAAAGATAAAACATCCAGAGACACTTTCTTTTTTTAAATTTATTTATTTATTGCTTCAGGTTACATCTCCATCACATTGTCCTCTTTCCTCCCTTTCCAGTCCCTCCCTCTCATCCTCTATCCCTTAACCCTTCCATCCCACTCCTATGGAGTGGAGTGTCCCTAATTAACAGTCCCTCGCCCCATTTCAGAAGTCATATGAGGGCCAAACCCTCCTCATACACTGGGGGCCTACAAGGCAGTACCACCAGTGCAAAGGGTCTCATTGCCAGGGAGAGAAAACTAAAAAAACCACACAAACAAACAAACAAAAAGTCTATGTCCATGTTCCCTTTGGTGCATTGGTTGTAGTATAGATATCCTGTACTATATAGCTAAAATCTGACTATAAGTGAATAGATGCCATGTGCACCCTTCTGAGTCTGGGTTAGCTCACTCAGGATGAGCTTCTCTAGTTCCATCCATTTGGCTGCAATTGCATGATTTCCTTGTTCCTGATAGCTGAGTAGTATTCCATTGTGTAGATGTAACACAGTTTTTTAACCCATTCTTTGGTTGTGGGACATCTGGCTTGTTTCCAGTTTCTAGCTATTACAAATAAGGCTGCTATGAACATAGATGAGGAATCTTCCTTTTGATTCACTGAGGAGTCATTTGGATGTATACCCAGAAGTGGTATGGCTGGGTCCGGAGGAAGAGCTATTCTAAGTTTTCTAAGATATAGCCAGATTGACCTTTACAGTGGTTGCACAAGCCTGCACTCCCACCAGCAATGGAGGCTGCTTCCCCTTTCTCCACACCCTGGCCAGCATGTGCTGTGTTTGAGCTTTTGATCTTAGCCGTTCTGACAGGTGTGAGATGGAATCTCAGAGTTGTTTTGAGTTGCATTTCTCTGATGATTAAGGATGCTGAGCATTTCTTCAAGTGTCTCTCAGCCTTTAGGGATTCCTCCTTTGTGAATTCTCTGTTTAGCCCTTTTTCTTCATTTTTTAATTGGGTTATTTGGTTTCTTGGCATTTAATTTCTTGATTTCTTCATAAATTTTGGATATTAGCCCTCTGTCAGATATGGGGTTGGTGGAGATTTTCTCCCAGTCTGTAGGCTGCCGTTTTGTTCTAATGACAGTGTCCTTTGCCTTACAGAAGCTTTTCAGTTTCATGAGGTCCCATTTATTGATTGTTGGTCTTATGTCCTGAGCTGTTGGTGTTCTGTTCAGGAAGTTGTCACCTGTGCCAATGATTTCGAGGGTTTTTCCCACTTTCTCTTCTAGTAGATTTAGAGACATTTTCAAACGCTGACTTTTTTTTTTTTACCATGATTTCCTTAGATGGTATCATAGCATTGGGGAGCATAGCTGAGCTCTCTTAGGTTTCTGACTTAGATGTGTTGGTTGAACATTGGGTATACATCACTCAACAGTTATGTGATACTCTTTTTTGATGATTTATGTCAGTAGCTTATATCCAAAACTAGCAGGAGAAATTATGACTTTGTTGTTAGTATCTTATTTAAATTAAGTTGGAATGGTAAGTAACTTAGTACTATACAAGTTTTCTTAAAAATATCTGTAGAAAATGGAAGCTGAAATCTCATATACTAACTTTTCTCTGGCTGTGAACTAAATCAAGCTAGTTGGTTGGAGGGGGTGTTTTTATGTAAGATGCTCTGTCTTAGCTTTCTTGTTGTCAGAGATCTGAAATACGCATCACGAAATGCAAACCTTAATGGAAGCTATTTGTATGAATTACAGCATTTTACTGTTTCATTTGAAATGATTCATTATACTAGTGATTTCCCCCAGGAACCAACGTTATTGAGCAAAAAGTGAGCATGACTTGATCTTTTACATGTTCAAATTTCTTTTCCCTATCAGAAACAAAATGATAATTTTTACTTAAAGTTTCAATAAAAATCATTTGAAAGCTATTTGTTTCCTAAAATAGGTATAAACATTAGCAAGATACTGCATGCTATCAAAATGTGAGCATTATGGTAACATTTACTAGTTAATTGGTTTTAATTAGTTAATTGGTGTTTAATGTCTTTATACCTCAATTACATAAGAGGCAAGTAATGAAGCCAATGTGTCAGAAGATACTTACAGAGACAAACTCATACATTGTAAATAAGAATATAACTGCGATAATCAATAATGAAATTATTTCTAATAATTACTTTCAATCTTATATGCCTGATAATATGCTTGTATATTTGTTGTATTTTTTCCACCCAGGTCCCTGTTGCCAAAAATAATGATTCAGACTCAAAATATATATATACAAATACCAAGGCCATACCCCTAGGCTTATTCGCCGATAATCTTTTAACTTAATTAGCCCATTGATTTTACTCTAAGTTTTGCCATGTGGCTGGTTACCTCTGTTCAGGTAACATGTGTGTGTCCTCCTCCAGATTCCAGGTGAATTTTCCCAAGGCTGACACTCTACTGGAACCCTCTCTGCCTACTGAATGTCCTGTTTTCTATTCTTCCTTTTCCTATAAGCCATAGGTTTTTATTGACAGGCAATGTATCCATACAATACACAAGATATTCCTTCTACATACATTTGAACTTTAGTCTTGTTTATAATAACTTTTATAAAAATAAAACAGATTAGAATTTTTATGAATAAATATTATCCCAGCCACATGAACTTATTATAACTATTTAAAAGTTATTCATTGAATTATTTATTTATTTTTAGTTTATTTTTTATTTCTTCAAGTTACATCTCAATGGCAACCCCCTCCCTACTCCCCCCTCCAGTCCTATCCTCCCACCCTCTTCCGCCTCAACCCACCCATCCCCTTCCTTTTTTTTAAGTTTAAGGTATATCTTTTTCCCCCCAACAGCTCACCCTTTCAGTCCACCAAATAGCTCTTTCTCTTATAATAATAAACACAACACAAAACAACAGAGGAGAGAAACTTGAAGCATTTCCTCTAAACTCAGGGACAAGACAAGGATGTCCACTTACACCATATCTCTTCAATATAGTACTTGAAGTTCTTGCTAGAGCAATAAGACAACTAAAGGAGATCAAGGGGATAAATATTGGAAATGAAGAAGTCAAATTATCCCTATTTGCAGACGATATGATAGTATACATAAGCGACCCCAAAAATTCCACCAGAGAACTTTTATAGCTGATAAACACCTTCAGCAAGGTGGCTGGATACAAAATTAATTCAAAAAAATCAGAAACCCTTCTTTATACAACAAACAAATGGGCTGAGAAAGAAGTAAGGGAAACAACCCCCTTCACAATAGCCACAAACAATATAAAATACCTGGGGGTAACTCTAACCAAGCAAGTAAAGGACCTGTAAACAAGAACTTCAAGCCCTTGAAGAAAGAAATGGAAGAGGCCTTTAGAAGATGGAAATATCTCACATTGAATTATTTATTAATGAATTAATATCACTACTTTATTAATTAATATTTTTAATTCACGAAATGATTTCCTGAGCACTCTACTATTTGTATGGAGGAAATCATGGCCCTTTCTTCTGGTTCATAGTTTCATCAATAAAATAATTAAATAATAAGCTCAAATGAAATAGCAAAACAATTTTATTAATGTTTGTAAGAAAAGTTCCAGGCAGAAAAGCTGTAAAATCTCAGCAACTATCTGGAAGAAATGAATAGAGAAGAGGAGGGCAAAAAGGCCATTCCATGAACTAGCATGAAGATCAGACACATGGAGGACAAGCACCCATGTTGGTGGGAGGGAGAATTTAGAGAAAGAGGAAGAAGCTCAAATGTTGGGGCAAAGGTCCAGAGTTAATGAAATGCTTAGAAAAGAGAACAAAACAGGAAGTTATGCTTTCCTGGACAGTTTTCAAGCTAAAAGGCTATAGGACTCTGCATCTTATAAGCTTACGCACTATGGCTTTGCAAGCTCATGCCCTACCAGTTGGAATTCTGAAGTATTAAAAATGCCTTGTATTGTGTTTTCCTTCCAGGTGAATGACCAGCCCCAGCTGAAATGTGAAGTCTACATCCACACGAGAGATGATATTGTCCTGAATTGGAATATTTTTACTCTAACAATTTGTACCATTAGCAAATTATTAGAATAATTTAAAAATCTTAGGCTTATTTTTCATGGAGAATTTTTTAAGAAAGCTTTAGTCTATATAGGAAATTGAAAACAGTACATCCTTTAATCTTCCATTAAAATATATGAATAATCCCTCACAATTGCCTTATGTATGCATACATAATCATAACAAAATGTATACATTTGTTTATGATTTTAAAAGTAGTTTATAGATACTATAGTGTTTTCTTATTAAATATTACATAATACAGTACCTAAAATGTCACAAACAAAAAGCTCCTTTTAAAAATTGAAAATAAATCTGTATTTTCTAATATTTTACCTAAATTTAAAAACTATCATCTCTCTCATAACTCCTTTATGAAATTTTAGTCTTTATACTGATGATCAAAAATGTTAGCCTAAATTTTTCGAACAAGAAAAAAATCCCTAAATTTTAGGCTTTTACCAAATTCAGGTTTTGTTAAGAAATCCAACAAAATAAAGCCTAATAATAGACTATTTTCTCTTGTAAAATTACCTCATGGCTTATTTTCATAAATCTCATTTGTATTTGCAAATTAGTTTTGTTAATTTTCTTTATTCCCATAGCCAAACAATGACTCTCCAAAGAATGAGAACTCTCTTGCAATTATTAGTTTATGAAATTTTCATAAACTTTTATTTATCTAAATTAACTAGCAGAATGTTTTTCTCTTGCAAATCCTAAACAAGATCTTCTTGATAATGCTGGAGAAAATGTTAGAATAAATAGATGTGATCATTGTGGAACTATCCAACCACCTTCTGATTGGATTAGAAGACTAATCCTTCCCCATCCCCCAGGGAAGGCCTAATGCATGCCAGGTACTATACTTCTGGCTAACAGCTCAAGCCCTGGGAGGTTCTAGACCTGAGTCTAACTTATTACTATTGTATATCTAAGTTGATATACCAAATTACCTTCTAAATATCTGAGTTTATAGTAAACACAAAAACTGCTCTCAGTTTAATTAGCAAAGACTCTCATTACAATAAAGAATGGTACATGAAGAAAATTGTGGTTGTTCAAGATGCTAAGTACAAATGATACTTGTATGATCAATCTTAAAACATTTTTTAAACATTTACTTATTAATTCAAGTTATATCTCGATCACAGCCCCCTCTCCCCGCCCCACTTGGTCCCACTTACTGACCCCCCCATATATATCAATCCCACTAAATTCATCAGTCACATGAACACTAAGAGGTTTCTCTTGTTCTGGGGCCCCATATGGCAGCCCAGTTATGATAAGGTGTCATACTAACAGGCAACAGAGTTCATGACTGAAACCCCACCACTTGCTAAGGGATCTGCATGAACACCAAGTTGTCTATCATCTATATTTGTATAAGGGGATCTGGGTCTAGTCTTAGCTTTTTTCTTCTTCTTTTATTTAGTGTTTCAGCTTCTGTAAACATCTAGGGGCCTAAGTTGATTGATTCTGTTATCATCATGTGGTACACTTGTCTGCTCCCGGGCTAGCAATTCCTCCTCCCTCTCCAATATATATATTTCCCAGAATACCACCTAATATTTGATTGTGTGCCACAGAGTCTGTTTTGATCTGTTGCTAGGTGATATTTCTTCTAGGATGGTCATGCTAGGGGTTCCTGTTCCTTTGGGTATGTTGTGGGTTGTAGGATAGTTATTCTCTACTATATGACAAAAATCCAGTTATAAGTGAATGCATGCCATGTGTATCTTTCTGTGTCTGGGTTAGCTCACTTAGAATGAGCTTCTTTAGTTCCGTCCAATTGGATGCAAATTGCATGATTTCCTGGTTTCTGATAACAGAGTAGTATTCCATTGTGTGAATGTACCACAGTTTTTTGTTTTTTTTTTAAATTCCACTCTTTGGTGGAAGGGTATCTGGGTTGTTTTCAGTTTCTAGCTATTAGAAATAATGCTGCTATGAACATTGTTGACCCAATGTCCTTGTGGTTTGGTGAAGGTTCTTTTGTATATATGCCCAAGAGTGGTAAGGCTGAGTCTTCAGGTAGAGCTATTTCCAGTTTTGTGAGATATCAACAGATTGATTTCCAAAGTGGTTGTACAAGTTTGCACTCCCACCAGCAGTACAGGAATGTTCCCCTTTCTCCATATACTTGCCAGCATGTGCTGTCACTTTACTTTTGATCTTAGCCATTCTGATGATGTGAGATAGAATCTTAGAGTTGTTTTGAGTTGCATTTCCCTGATGACTAAGGGTATTGAGCATTTCTTCAACTGTCTTTAGACCATTAGAGATTCTTCTTTTGTGAATTCTCAGTTCAGCTCTGTACCCCATTTTTTGATTGGATTATTTGGTTTCTTGGTGTTTAATTTCTTTGTAAAATTTTTATATTAGCCATCTTTTGGATTTGGGATGATGATCTTATCCCGATCTGTAAACTGCCATTTTGTTCTGATGGTATTATCCTTTGTATCCCAATCTGTAAACTGCCATTTTGTTCTGATGGTATTATCCTTTGTATTACAGAAGGTTTTCAGTTTCATAAGGTCCCATTTGTTGATTGTTTGTCTTAAAGCTTGAACTAAGTGTTCTGTTCAGGAAGTTGTCATCTGTGCCAATGAGTTGGAGGCTTTCCCCAATTTTTCTTCTGTTAGATTATTGAGACCACTTTTATGTTTAGGTCTTTGATCCATTTGGACTTAAGTATTGTGCAAGGTGATAAAAATGTGTTTATGTGTGTTAGTCTACATGTTATCATCCAGTTAGACCAGCACCATTTGTTGAAAATGCTTTTCTTTTTCCATTGTATAATTTTAGCTTCTTTGTCAAAAATTAAGTGACTGTCAGGGTATGGGTTTATTTCTGGGTCTTCAATTCTATTCCAATGACCAACCATTCTATCTATTCCAGTAAAATGCTGTTTTTGTTACTATTGCTCTGTAGTACAGCTTGAGATAAGGAATGTTGATACTTCCAGATGTTCTTTTATTGCACAAGATTGATTTAAGTATTATTGGTTTTTTTTGTTTTTCTTTTTTTTAATTTATTTTTTATTTCTTCAAGTTACATCTCAGTCACAGTCTCCTTCCTACTCCCCCTCCAGTCTCACCCCCACCCTCTTCCCCCTCAACTCCCCATCCTCTTCCCTTTTTTTTAAGTTTAAGGTATATCTTTTCCCCCAAGAGCTCCCCCTTTCTGTCCAACAAATTGTTCTTTCTCTTATAACAATAAATACAGTACAAAACAACAGAAATAAATAGGCCACAATTATAAGAGTTATATGGCTTAGCATACATTCCCAATGACCAGTCCATATGTATTTGGTACCTGACTTTAACATTCTACTATCCAACCATCTCCATGAGTTTAAAGTTCTATATCCAATTCAGCTTTCATACTAACTTGCATCACAATTTTAAAAACATCTTCTTAGACCCAGAACACCCTCTTGATTCCTAAACAACTCAAAATTTAACTATGAGACTCTAGCTATCTATTCTTCAACCACCTCAGAGACCTGAGAGTGATAAATATATATGATTATATAGGAAGTGCAGGGCCTGCAGCTTCCAAAACTTTGAAATGACATACCAGTGTCTGCCTGGACAGTTCCCATTTTCTCTCCATATATTACAGCATCAATCTTCAGCCATTTGGCCCCATTTCTCTGACAAATATTGATTGTAAGCAGAAATTATGAAGGACTTGCCTACCCTGTCTTGGCAGAGCTAGACAGAATGCTGTCTAAAAAGGACAAAACTTGGAAACAGTTTTTTTGTTTTTCTATATGCAGTTGAGAATTATTCTTTCAAGGTCTGGAAAGAATTGTGTTGGTATTTTCATAGGAATTGCATTGAATCTGTATATTGCTTTCAGTAGGATGGCCATTTTTATAATGTTGATGATTCTTATCCATGAGCATGGGAGATCTTTCTATCTTCTGTTATTGTCTTCAATTTCTTTTTTTCAGGGACTTTATGTTCTTGTCATACATGTCTTTCAGCTGCTTGATTAGAATTACTAACAAGTCTTCTTTTTATATCATTTGTGGCGATTGTGAACAGTGTTGTTTCCCTGATTTCCTCTAAGTCCATTTATCTTTTGTGTAAAGAAGGACTATAGATTTTTTTTATTAATTTTGTATCCAATCACCTTGTGTTAAACAAGGCATTTATATCATCCCTTTGAAGGCTTAGAGAACACTGAAGAAGAGTTGTAAGGGAATTTATAAGAACCAGAATATAGGAGGAAGGACTGTGGAAAATCATCCTCTAGACTGGATATTACAGTAAATTCATTAACTCAGAACAACAGAGGTTACCTGCACTGAGGACCTACAGCACTGATTCTTGAAAACAATTAGTCATGGGAGGGAGAGGTCATCATGAAGTTGTAACTTTTACTTCTAAACTATTGTCTATACTATGGGATAACAGCCAATTACTATCCTCACTTTTCTATCTAATTCTATTAGCACCAGGGATGATAGTTCTAACTCCACAATAGCAGAGATGAGTCTGATTCTACAGAGTGGATCATGACTCAAAATTAGTGGACAAGAATGTGACAACAGATTCAAATTGAAGAGGGTTTGTACTTATGAATGACATGGTTATAGGAAACCATACATAGGTCCTTATATGTTGCACACATATTTAAAATTGTAGAACAAATTTAAACTAAAAAATTATGAGGACATAACTTATTTATCACAACTATAGTTTTGGTTTGGACATTGAAGTCCAACAATGATGAGAAAAAATAATTAGTACTTACCTGCAGACTAGTGTTTGCTTAGTTCTATAATACTATATACATTCCACAACTATTAATTTAAATTCTGTACAAAATGGGTTTCATGTAAAAAATCTCTTACAACCTTACTTAAAAGTATATTGAGAAATGGGAGCCAGTCATGGTTATACATACCTTTATTCCTATCACTAGTTAGAGAGAAACAGAGGATCAATGTCTGTTCAAGGACAGCCTGGATTGTTAGTGAAATCCTGTCTTACAGAAGTAAAAATAAAAATCAGAAAGAATAAGTGACAGATGAAATGTAAAACATAAAATATTCTCAAATTTTCAAGGATAAAAAAGGATCTGGCAAAATCTCAAAATATGGAATATATTTCAGCTGTACCTGTTGCACTGTGGTTTCAAATTCTCAGCATCTCTGAATTTTCAATATGACATATTTGTGGATTAAATTGTGATTATGTATATTTGAGTTCATCTTGGGCTTAGGGTAGCCCTTAGTCCAAGGCTAGTGTTTTAAGAAAGGACCGAATAGGACAAAAACCAGGATGGCAAGTTAGAAGCAGAGACTGGAAATTCATTGCTGAAAGTAACGGACCATCTTATGCCATGACTAGGAAAGCAAAACAGCATCTCTTCACTTATTTTTTTTAAATACTTTATTTTTTTTTCTTCAAGTTACATCTCAGTCACAAACCCCTCCCTATTGCCCCTTCCTATCCCGCCCTTCCACCCTCTTCCCCCCAGAAGTTTCCCCTTTCAGTCCAACATATGGTTCCTTCTCTTACAGCAGTAAGTATTATACAAAACAACACATATAAATATGCCACATTTGTGAGAGTTAAATGGCCCAGTATACCTTCCCAATGTCCAGTTTATACATATTTGGCCCCTGACTTTAACATTCTACTATCTAACCATCTCCATGAGTTTAAAGGTCTATATCTGACTCAACATTCATACTAACTTGCAACACACTTTTAAGAGTATCTTCTTAGATCTATAACACCCGCTTGATTCCTAAACAACTCAAAATTTAACTATGAGACTCTAGCTGTCTATTCTTCAACCACCTCAGAGACCTGAGAGGGATAAATATATTTGCTTATATAGGAAGTGCAGGATCTGCAGGTTCCAAAACTAAGAAAGGACATACCAATGACTGCCTGGACAGTTCCCATTTTCTCTCCATACATTCCTGCATCAGTCTTCAGCCTTTGGGTCCTGTTTCTCTGACAGACATTTGTTGTAGAGCTGGGATTATGAAGGACTTACCTACCCTGTCTTGACAGAGTTAGGCTGTTGACCTCCCTGCTACCAAGTTTTGTTCTTTTTGAACAGCAGTCTGTCTGCAGTTAGTGCAAGGGGTTTTTTCATGCCAAGAGATAGGCTTGCCACTAATTCAACCATCTTACAGTGGAGGTTCTTCGATGCTTATCTTCTACTTGGAGTAGAATAGGGGGTGCTGTCAGGCGCTGATATGTCTCGATATCAAAAAAAAGAGAAAATCTTGATTTAAGATAACATCTTTGAATGCCATATTCTGCAGATCTCTAGGGGTTTTTGAAGATGCCCTATCCATCTCTTGTATTTAGATAAGCAAATGTTGCTTGTCTCTTAGCAACTTGATTACTGGGTAGTTTAGAGAATATCTGTGATAGACTGTCATAGTAGCTAACAAAGTGACATGTTTGCATGACTAGGAGTTTGTTTTACTTAACTATCCTAGACCATTTTAGACGGTTGGTATCAAGAGGCCAAAGCTTCACATTTTATTTTTAAGTATCTCTAGGTATGATACCATTAGGAAGCATTACCTTTAATTTTGTATCAATATACAAAGATCTATTCAGTTATGGTTAAATATACTCTTAATTATGTATCAATATACAAAGGTCAGTGCCTATGTAGCCCAATACAATCTTAATATTATGACTATATACAAGGGTCAATACCATTGTGGCCACTATAATCTTAATTTTGTATCAATATACAAAGATCAATACCGATGTAATCCAATGCAATCTTATTTTTGCACAATAAACAATGGTCAACACCACTTTAGCCAAATAAACTACTAATTTTGTATCAATATACAAAGGTATAAGGGCATATTCAATAATCTGCCCCTTCTTTTTTTTTTTTTTTGGTTTTTCGAGACAGGGTTTCTCTGTTTAACAGCTATGGCTGTCCTGGAATCGCTTTGTAGACCAGGCTGGCCTTGGACTCGCAAAGATTCGCCTGCCTCTGCCTCCCAAGTGCTGGGATTAAAGGCGTACGCCACCACCGCCCGGCAATCATCTATTCAATTATAATTGGATTTTAACCCTGTAGTACAGGATAACTATCCTACAACCAACACATCAAAAGGAACAGGAACATAGACCTTGTTACCTGTTAGTGGGACCCTTCACCTGAATAGAGTTGTCATATAGGCCCCCAGTTGAAGAGAAAGCTCTTAACACTCATATGACTGTTGAACTGAGGAGGGCTGATATGTAGGGGCAACTCATTCCATAGAAGTAGGATAGGTGGGAGAGGATGGGAGGGTGAGACTGGGAAGGATGGAGAGAGGGGACTGTGATGGAGATGTAACTTGAAGTAATAAATAAACAAGCAAAAAAAAAACCCTATAAAAATGATCCTACTGGGCCCTTGTAGCAGTACTATACTTATTTTGGTACTCTGTCCTTTCTAAGTGTTGAAAATAAACTTTTTCTGGTTCAAGGTACTAATTTTTCATTTGTTTGATTGTTTACTTGTTTGCTTCCATTCAGTAATTTAAGGATATAGGAAATCAATATAGCCGGATATAAATAACACATACATTTAACAAGATGGAAAGAAAGATTCAGTGATGAAAACTGGTACCATAATAACAACAAACAATGGTGAAAATGTTTCCAATGTAATGCAACTTTTATTAAACTTGAATTTAGCAAGTTTATTCAATATACTATGAAGTCTGATACTGGCTTTAGTGTTTGACTTTATATTTAATCACTATCTTCTCTGATGTGGATTGTTTGCATTTAAATATATATATATTATATATATGAAGGATCATCTAAAAGTAATCTTATTTGCTTTTCTTTATTAATAAGTATTCCTTATTTGCTTTATTTGATATTATGATAAGACATAATATCAAATGAAAACTATCCAGCTAAATGTGCACTACATGATTATTCCTTTGATGTGTCCAAAGGTCATCTTCTACCTCATTAAAATGCTCCATCTTTAAATGTTTTTGTACATCATTCAAATACACTCACCGAAACCATTCCACAGAGGACTGCTGCTTTTTCATGATGATGGTATTAGAAAACCAGGTGCTGGGCACATATGCAGACACAACCTTGAGAAAAGTATATGAGGCCATTTTCAGGATTGCAGAACAAGGCAATAAAAGACTGAGAGAAGGCAACTAAAAGTCTGTCCCAATATTGCCACAGTCCACTGCTTCCTTTCTCTTCTCATACCGACACCACCCAAATTCACCCAACTAACTGAAATCAATGATCTCTCCTCTAGTTTTTCCCATCTAGCTTTAAGCAGTATTTAGGGACTTGTTCATTGTTCCTCCTCATCAGCTTTCATGTTTTTCTTTTATCTCCTCTATAAATTTGTCTACTTCGACCCCTTAGTACTTGGAAACCATTTTAACATGTAGAACCTAGCTATCCTTTCCTATTCCATCATAATAATTGGTCTTTATTCAGAAGAATCTGTCATATATTTATTCAGAAGAATCTGCCAGATATTTATGACTGAATTTGAGATCTCCACGTCCTTCACCAGTGTCTCTACTTTTCAGTGTGAGATCATCTACGGCATTGCTAATAACTTATACTTTTATATTTTGCAGTTTACTGAACTTTGACTCCTTATTTACATGTTTTTATTCCTGTATATGCTCTCTTTACTGTCTTATTACAGGTGGATAGGCTGTAAGGTTAGTTTCTTGTGTTCTGTGTGGAAGCATCACCTGTCATTAAAATTTTTGATTGCCAATAAACTGAGGCAGGATTAGAAGGCAGGACTTCCAACAGGAAACTCTGGGATAGAGTCAGGCAGGTGGATTTCACTGGGATACAGATGAAGACAGGAGGTGTAAGAAGCAAGGGACTGTTATGTAGGGACACTCCACTCCAGAGGAGCAGGATGGAAGGGTTAGGGGCTAGAGGGTGGGAGGGCGGGACTGGGAAGGGGGGAAAGAGGACAATATGATGGAGATGTAACCTGAAGCAACAAATAAATAAATTTATTTATTAAAAAAAAAAGAAGCTGAGAAGAGGAAATTGTCCATGTAACCAAAATTAGGTTAGTAAAAACATAGCTGAACTTAGGTCAGTAAAAATGGGATGAGAAGTTGGCAGTTAGTCAGAGGACAAACTAAAGCTTAAGGCCTAGGCTTATTAATAAATAATGAGCTTCCAAGTCATTTTTCAGTAACTGGGGCGAGGAAAAGCCTGCAGCTACAATAGGCAGCTTCCTATCACTGTCACAGCTGCCCATTGTTTTCAACAAGTTACAAGGAAAGGCTTGTTTTGGTTTGGGGACATGGAGGTTATGATCCATGATATACTGTTCTGGCTGCTGTGGGCTTGCAGTGAACCAACATGTCAGAAAAGATGTGTATCATAGTGCAAACTCATTAACATCATGACATAAATGATAGAGGAAAAATGGAAAATACAATCATCTAAAACCTCCCAGTAAACTCCATTATTAACCAGTTTTGCCATTGCCCTGTATCACCATGGGATGTGAATCAAGACTGAACACTTAGGCCTTTGGGTTGTTTTAGATACAAATGTAATGCTCTATAACGTATTTGCTAACTGTTCTATGCACTGTTTTGTAGAAGAATTCTTAAATAGGACTCTAAAGGAAGAAATCCTTTAGAAACTCCTTGTCACTTAGTGGACATACTGGTTAAGCTATACTTATTTATGTTTAATTATGGTCCTATGACTTATAATTTAGTCAATAGAAATAATTTAAAATAGTGGTAAAATAGTCAGAAAATAAACAGAAGAGAATAGAAAACTCACAAGGGATTAAAAAGAGTGGAAGTGTTTTCTATGTTTACAAGGCACCAAACATTTTAAAACACAAAACAAACAAATTTGTTTAAATATAATGTAATAATAAAAGGCTCTTCTTAGAAATTACATTAATTTAAAGTCAGACTAACTATGAATTATGGTCCTGAAGCTATTTATGATTTAGTCAATGGAAATAATTTAGAGGAGTGGTAAGGTCATAGTGCATTTTCAAAGTGTATATTTAGTTATAGTTACTAAAAATCACTTTTTAATGCTTATGTCTCTAGTTCAACTTTTTATATCACGTCCATATTTTGTTCGTGAAAAATAGTTTCTCCCCTGAAAAGCTCTGAAATCACTCAGAGGTGAATGATTTCATGATCTTTTGCACTTACCTGTTTGTGTATTTAGTTCCTATTCAGTTATGAAATATACTCAAAAGTAAGGAACATGAGTGTGTTTCTTTGCATTTTCATGAGCAGAAACAGGTATCCATTTCACATATGAGCAATATTCATGACTGAAGGAATGCTAGGAAGGATATGAGAAGAAACTACAAAATCAATACTATCCAAAAACTTGTCCTATTTAGAAAATGGAGTCTGTAATGAAATGGTTAACTATATTTATGTTAATGAAAAATAAAACCAGTCAAGAAGATAAGTTAGAGATTCTGAAGTGGAGATATTATAAGAAGGGTCCTTATACAAATTTCTGGATAAGAATGTATAGACTGGCTTTTAATTTAACAGTCTGCTTTGTGTATCTCTAACTACTCATTGATAAAGATGTTGTATACAGCAATAGAAGACTTGCAGCACCAAGAATTATTACAAATTTCAAATAGGTTTGTTTTAAATTTTGATAATTTTGTGGTGCATCAGATTTATTTTATTTCCTCTATGTTGTATGATTAAATAAGATTTTAAGCCTATGTAACTGATATGTTTATTAAATTCTACAACTCATTATTGGAAATTTCAAATCCTTTCCTTGAAGATTTATGTGCAATGCCATTTGTATATATTTCAGTTACTTCTGTATGAATATAAATAAGTAAAATTTGAAAAAAGTTGTTGGCAAGTTCTCATGCATTGTGTAAAGTTTACCCTTATATTATTGAAAGTTGATTTCTCTATCCCACTATCTGATTTCAATTCAGACATGACATTGTTACACTGATTCTAAAACTCTTCTGTCTCAAGTTTGTGTACACATTGTGCCTCACTCATTCTCTGCTTTATCAATAAAATCTTGCCAAGCAATACTAGGGAAGAGAGAGAATAAGTTGGAACATCCAATTTGAGCAAGGTGATGAGAAAGAGAGTAATTGGATTTGGCCATCTAGAGGGTAGTCTTACCCAGACTCTACTAATACAATTCTTCTCATTCTTCATTTCCTTGTATTAAGCATATGTTATACCAGAAGGAATGAAACTGAAAGAAGCTTGTTTAATATTCTACAGGGAGAAAGTTCATGTGAGTTTTATGATGAATAAAAAATATACACTGGGATCAAATCAAAACCATGGACTTTCTTTATATTCATGAAGCACTATCTCCATATAAGGATTATTATTTCACCCATCTTAACAACTGCCAGATTGACATAAATTCTAATATGTTCTTAAAATGAAAATGACCATGTATGTGTTTATGTGTTCACATACACACAAATATATATGCATAATATACACATACATATACATACATATATACACATTATATATAGATATATATAAGAACTTTTAAAGTTTTTTATTACCAAACAGCTATAAACATGGAGCTATAGATGTCTTGTGTCAGATTATATGAAGGATATCATAAGTATGAAATATTTTACATCAGAATCTTACATTGAGAGTGAAATGGGTATTTCTTCCCTCTTTATGATTCTAGATAAATTTGTCCTAAAAATTTAAAAACACAAAGACCATGAAAAATAATATTTTACTTGATTAAATTTATAAGTTCCTATCATATACTACATTATTAGACATTGGGTACATTGCTTTCCTTATTAAATTAAAATATCTTTGTCATTGTCAGTACATCAGCTATATTCTTATCAAAATTAACTCAGTAAAACAATTATTTTTACATTTCTTTTAACCAATTAATATTTCATACAGTAGACTATACCAACAACATATCTACAATCTCATCCTACCCTTGTACAATTTTACAATTCATGATAATATCACAGACTTCAGCATACCTGTTTCAGGGAGATACTTGGGTAAGATTTGGGTACTGTATGGGGAACACTACTATAGTAATACTGCTACCACAGTTGCTCCATTATTCTAGCATAAAAGCTGTTCTTGTGTGGTAGGAGTTCATATTGATTGCAATTTGTCTAGCTTTAAGTTATCACAACACTCCTTAAATATATAAAGTGTATTTATTTTAAAGTACTTAACCTATGCCTTCCTTGTAAAATCTTCAAACATTTCAAGAGTCTAATAAAGCCATAAATTGTATAGTTGTAAGCAAATCAAGCAAAATTTCAGTTGCTTTGGAATAGAAGATATTTGAAATCATAGAATTCTTTGGTTTCTATAAATCGAGTAGTACAACATATGAAAATGAGAGAAAAATTAGGAGAGAATCATATTCCAATTGTATTGCATATGTACATATATGTGCGCATTGGCCTCAAATTAAGCTGGGGACATAGACAAAGTAAAGTCCCATCAGTAAAATCAGCAACCTCTGGATAGAACTGTGAAGGTTAAGGCATAAGTGAAACAGGAATATGTAAAAAGACAGTATGAGATAATTATTAAAATGGAAGCATCAGGAGAGAAGAATGTAAAGACTGAATGGGCTGAGTGAAAATGCACAGTTTAGAAACTATGATGTGGAGCTTGGAAACAAAACAAAACAACCTTATTGCTTTTAAATTGAAGACATACTTGCTAGGAATACATATCAAAAAGGGAGGCTATATTATAGACACTATGCATTAGACTTGAAATTTGATTCCCAGTTTCTACTGTGTTTTCTCACCTTCTGATATTTGCTATATTCAAGTGTGAACTTACTTCAGTATTTCTTTTTTTTTTTTCATTTACCACTGTTCACTCACTGTAGAAAGGAAAACTACAAAACTGCTAGGATATCCTATGGCTGTCCAAGTATATTCCTCATATTGATTCAAAACCCTGATAGGCATTTTTATTGCTTGTGTATTTATGTAATAGACTGCAAGGGTATATTTTCCTATATACTGCTATTTTCCCCTGTAGGCTGCATATTCACTGATACCCTTCTTTCTGTTCTTCCCTCACTCAACATCAAAAGTGATTCAAAGATGACCGACTGGTAAATTTAGTACATCATTAATTTCAGACTCTACTTCATATCTCATGAAGTCATTTTTGTCTGAAGAGGACAATATTTTTCTTCTCCTTCTAGAATAACATCTATCTGTCCAACCTCCCCATAAAAGCATAGGAATGCTTCTATGCAGGCTTAAAGTGATATGAGTCTGAAGGTGAGTCTACAAATTTGTATCCTTACAAAGCAGTCAGTCTTGACAAGCTCTATAATTTGCTGGTATTTAGGATGAATTTCCTTAGTTTCATACTTTCCATGCAGAGTAGAATTTCTCATGTATTCATCAAATAAAAATTTTTGAGATATTCAAACAAATTAGTTACTTGGGAATATAGTAAACTATTCCAACAGATAATTCACCATATCTGTTAATTGCTTTTCTAATGTTTTGATAAAAATAACATGACCAAGGCAACCTGTAGAAGGAAGTGTTTATTTATTTAGGTTTATGGTTCCAGTGGGATAATACTCTGTCATTGTGTGGAAGTGATAGGTATTGAAGTTGAGATCTGGCACATGTTTAACTGTTTAACTGCAAGCAAGAAATGGAGTGATCAGACTAGAAATAACATGAGTTTATAAACTCTCAAAGTCCTCTCCCATGACATACTTCCTCAACAAGTCCAAACCTCCTAAGCCTCTCCAAAGAGAACCACTCATGATAACCAAATACTCAAATTCCTGAGGCTATGAGGAACATTTATCAGCCAAATCACCACATTCCATTCCCTGCCTCAATAATGTCATGGCCATTTCATAATGCAAAATGCTTCTAGAACAACTTCAGAAACTTCAAAAGTATATTTAATGCTTTATGATCCCAATACTGTTTTAAAGTTGAAAGTTCCTTTGGAGACTCAGGGTGATCTCTTAACTGTAACCCAGGAGAAAATGGAAAAAACAAATTTCATATTTCTACTCACAATGATCAAGAATATGTATTACCATTTCAAAAGGGATTATGGAGACTTAGTGAGGAAACACTCAACCAAAATAAGACTCAAACCCATTAGAGTAAATGCCAAATCATTTAGCTCCATGTCCACTATCAAAAAGTATAGATGACTCTCCCTTTCCAACTTCACTTCCTGTAACATACTTCTCTCTACTCATCTGTATTAAACTCTTCTTGATGCACAGCCACAGCTCTGGCACCTCAAACATTTGAGGTCTCCATTGAAACCCAGGGTTCATTTTCACAGTTTAAGACAATGCTTCTCATGACCTCTTCTTCTATTCTGTCTTTATAAAGGCACTCTCCTGCTAAACATTCTTTGATCTGAGCAACTCTGCGAGACTATGAAAGAGACTTAGCCAACCATCCTGATCTCTAACGATTGGAAAGCAAGTACTACATAGATGACCCCACCTAAGTAAGTTAGCAACCTGAAATGGACCCTGGGCCTTGTGAAGTTCTTTAGTAGTAGTTTATGATTGTATTTGTCTCCTGGGAAGGAAAAACATCGTATGTTCTCTTTCAGAAGTTGGAAGATTATTTTTGTGCAGTCTTGTTCTGGGAGTATCCTTCCATTTATTTTAGTACAGATTTTGACTCTTCTTATTGGCAACTTTCTCTTCAACAATTGCAGTTTTTTTGTTTGTTTGTTTTTTTTAATCGACACTACACTTGGATGTAATATTAACCTTACCAGTCTCTTTTTTTCTTTCCAATCGATATATTTTGTATTTCTTTTTGTCTCATTTACTTTTTTTTAGTGGAATTCTGTATAGCAGTGATCGCTAATACAATAATACAAAGTCAGTATTAGGCTGTTTTAAAATATCCTCTTCTAAAGAGTCCATTTTTTTTTAAACTTAGTCTCAGATGAATTCTAAAGGCATAACCAGGAAAGCAGTCACATTCTTTCCCAATATATCACAAAAAAGCCTTTATGTCAATTGTTAATATTGCTCCCCTCTGAAAACTCTTTACTGGGCCTCCACAGTCAATATTCCCCTTAAAACTTGCCTCTAACGTACATTCCCAATGTCCAGTCCATATGTATTTGGCACCTTATTATAAGAGAAAAAGCCATGTGTTAGACTGAAAGGGGGAGCTATTGGGGGAAGGAAATAAGATATACCTTAAATTAAAAAAAAAGGAAGAGGATGGGGGGTTGAGGATGGGAAGGAGGGACTGGAGGGGGGAGTAGGGAGGGGATTGTGATTGAGATGTAACTTGAAGAAATAAAAAATAAAGTTAAAAAAAAAACTTGCCTCTAAGTATTGACCTATTAGGATGGGCCTTTAAGTTCTTATAGTGTTCAATGTTCAACTACTTTTCTAATTTAAATGTCCAAATTCTTCAATGATTCTCCAAAAAGACAGCTTGGCCATGTACTTCAGAGCAGTAATAGTTCTAGTAGAAACTTACGTTTTAGTTACTTTTCTATTACTGTGATTAAACACACACACACACACACACACACACACACACACACACACACTAGTCAATGCAACTACAAAGGAAGGGCTTATGTGGGTTTATGGTTCCATAAGGGTAAGATCCGTTCATGACATGGAAGCAGTAGTGATAGTCACTTGAAGAGCAAGCTGAGAGCTTTTGACTGGAACTGCAAGCAGAAAACAGGAAGCTCAAATTAGAAATGACATGAGTTTTAACTCCTGAAGGCCCATATTAATGACCAATGATGTATTTTCTCCAAAACAGGACACACCTCCTAAGCTTCTCCAAATAAAACTATCGGCTGATGACCAATAATTCAAATGCCTAAGACTATAGGGATGTTCATTATGATTCAATACACCATTTTATACATTTGGCTAAGTACATTTAACTTAAGAAATTAGCATTCTCAGTAGTTGTGTGAGATGCAGGTAAACAAATGGAGATATATGCAAAATTCAAAAAATAAAAATAAAATAAACCCTGAATTTCAAGAATTCTTCTACTGTGGGTTGCATACTCTCTGATGTGCTAAATACACAGTAACATGCAAAGATGTAATGAGGTACTTTCCACAATAGTCATCAGAACTCAAAGAGAACACAGGAAAAAGAATCATACATTATAAACAACACATGTTATGTGATGTACAGAATATGAAGGGACTCTAACAGAGTGTGACAAAGGAGACAGTAAATGATGAACACATTGTAGAGGAGGTGATAGTCGAACTTTTACCTGAAAATATAGAGGAAATAAATGGAGATGTTAATGAAATAGAAATGTTGCTTGTCATTGTTGGGTAAACTTTATACAATTGTGTTTGTTTCACACCTTCTCTCTTAGCCTTGCTATCATTCAATTAATTGAGGTTCAATTATATTATTTGTTAAACAGTATTCACAACACAAAAATTGAGCAACTATTACTATATTCTTAAGTCACTAAGCTAATCAGACTTCCCTCAGCACAAATGAAGAGATACTTGCACTTTGTGGCCTTCCAGTTTTAGCTGAATTGCTCCTTATGTCTCTTCTTCTTTGCCTCTTACTGAATCCCCCTACTTCCTCTCTTTAACTCCTTCTCTCCTGAAAGACAGGAAGTGTAGTCCTATTCTCTTCCCTGTTCAGTGACTGGCTGTTAGTTGTTTTATTGGCATATCAAGGGACTATTGGCGAGCAGTGTTTACACAAAATTCAGACAAGAGTTCCCAGAAAGCCAGATAGGGGGTACAGAAATCAGTATTTGAATTACACAATAACTTAATCTCTACATCACATTGTCTTCATAAGTTATACAAAGATTTTGCAACTCTCATGAATTTGATTTTTTTGATACTTTCTTAAGAAATTAAGACTCAAATAATTCAGATCATTAATATTCTACAGATAATAGCTAGTTATAATAGTCAATTATTAGTCTTTGAGGAAAAACAGGCTAGGAGAAAGCAAGAAAAAAAACTATGATGTGCATAGTAGTGATAACCTGAGGTGACAAAAGATTATAAACTACAAAGTATGTAGCAAGATCCATGTTTACAAAAAAAAAGACAATTCATTGCCATCTGGAAGCTTAATAATCTATTTGGTGAAACTAACACACAAGCAAATCAAATTAGTGTGGCATGATTTAAGTAAATGCTATACTGCCTTGCATGATTAATTTTCAAGTGAATGGGAAAGATCAAGAGTGTTTGGGGAATTCAGAGAGGGAGATATCCCATCTGACTCTGGAGGTGACTCAGACTTACTGAAGAAAAAGTAATTTCAGTAGAGTCCTAAGATCGGCCTTGATCAGTCACTTATATCTATGACGGGTTTAATAAATACTGTGCACACAAAACACATTAAAGCTGACTAGAAAATCAGCACAACCATATTTAAATATATTTTATTGGTAAAAACAACTTTCTAAAATCAACATCATCCAAAGTGATTTTTTTTTATTATTTTGAATCAAGCTCTTAACCTTCTTGAGTCAGTTTGTTTTCACTTATAACAGACTTTCTTCACATTGCACTCGTATCTTTTACTATGAAGGTTCCCATGTGTGGATTGGTACTGACAAGAAGTTAGAAGCTCTCCTTCTCCTCTCCAACAGAGGCTGGACTTCAAAGCATGTTGCCATCAGAACTCTCTTTTGAACTATATACTGTTTTGGAAAATGTGTTTTTCAAGTAGTCCAATCTCATGAGTAGGAGAAAATAAAAGGATAAATTTATTCTATTCACAGTTTATTAAATTGTCCATTTTAACAGTGTTTATTACAACAATGCTCAAATGATTAGCTCTAATTCTGCTGCTTTAAAAGCTTACTAGATGTAAGCTTTTTCTTCATAATGAAAAATAGTATTTGCCTAGAGACATAATAGAGATGTTGTTGATAACAGACACTTTCCCTCTCTTCAAGAAAGGTGACAGATGGCAAGGATACACTACCTTGTCAGTGAATATTGTATCTTCCTTTTCATCATTCACTCATGGGTCCATTCACTAAGTCATTGATTCATTCATTCACTGTTTCATTCATTCATTTTACTACTTTGGCTGGAAACAATTATGACCCAATTACTTAGAATTTGAACAGGTGAGTAGTTAACTCCTGGTAAGCATTCTCCTCCAGGGGAATGAGTCAATCCAAACTAGATTAGAGTATACGCAGGTTTATTGGGGGAAGCTCTTATTCGGGTTAATTGGTCCCAAGGAAAGAGGCCAGAGAAATTGCCATGGAGAGGGAGATAGAGGAGGGGGAAGAGAAAGAGTGAAGGCATACAGGGAAGAGAGAGACACAGAGTGAAAGGGAGAGAGAGGGAGACCAACATGTCTGGATTATATAGGAAAGAATGTCTGGGAGAGAGGAAGCCCAGTCCCTGGGCTGGAAAGTTCAGAGAAAGAGATGGGGTATCCAAGCCATGCCCTATAACAGGTAGAGAAGAAGGGATGTTGAGAGAACCTGGAGTCCAGGTCCACTTTGGCATGTTAATTAGGCACCTCAGCCACTTGTCCAGTGTCTTAATCTGTAGAAACCATCTTTAGAAACACATGACAAATCTGAATAATAATGTGTAATAAAACACATCATTGGAATTGATAATTTAAAATCCACTTAGTTATAAAGATTAATGCCTTCTCAGGTTTCTGATGTGGTTGAAGACTACAGATAATTATAGTCTTATAGTTAAATTTTAAGTTTCTTAGGAATTAAAAGGATATTCTAGGTCTAAGAAGATGGTTTTAAGTTGATACTGCAAGTTTGGATGGAAAATGAGTTAGGTATAGAACTTTAAACTCATGGAGATAGACAGATAATAGAATATTATCAGTTGCCAAATATGTGTGGACTGGACATTGGGAATGTGTGTTATAACTTATAATTTTCATAATTCAAAATAGAATTATGAGTTCTGGATTATATAGGGAGAGAGGGCGGGAGGGTGGGGCCAGGAGGGGTGGTGGGAAGGGACTGTGATGGAGATACAACTTGAAGTAATAAATAAACATTAAAAAATGACAATGCCAACTTTCCATTTATGCTTAAAGGAAATCTGCCTGTGTTGTGCAGATTTCTTTGAGTGCCAGTTACTCTTCTGTAGAAAATTTTGCAATATTTTAGATTGCAGTTTCAGTATTAACTAAGGTGTCTTTTCCATCAAAATAAGAACATAATCAAAATAACTGAATATTTTAGAAAACCACATGAAATATAAAATGTGTTAATCTCTATAAAAAAGAGGAAAACAACAGTCCATTCAGAAGTTTAAATACCTGTCTAATAGATGCAGTGAACATTTCATGATTTTCTTTCCAATTAAGAAATATAATTTCACATACAGCATCATGCTTACTTTAAAATGAAAAAAAAATGTGAACTCAATATCTGTCCATAGGTGAAAGTTGGGTATTGAATTAGTCTTCTGGTGCTATGTTATGTGTAATCTGTGGATGTATGTTTAGTAGTATGTTTTACAAAACTGGGTACAATTGAGTTATGTTTGTCTGCATATTTAATTACAATGTCCTCTTGATACATTAGTCTTCTGATGAACATTAATGACCTCTATGTTTTCTACTAATTTTATCTGAAGTTATTTTAATAACCTCTGTTTAGTTACTGAATGTATTTTCATGAAACACCATTGGTATCCTTTCAATCTGCAGTAGTTTCTGTCTTTGGTAGTGAGGTATGACTTGAGAAATCAGAAAAATGATGGATCCTGTTTTCTCATCCAGTATGCAACCTTGTGTATTGTTCTATTATTCTATTTTTTGAATTTTTATTAGATATAGATTCTTCTCTCATACAATACATCACAAATACAGTTTCCCCTCTCTCTACACCTCCCAGCTCCCTTCTACCTCCCATCTCCCCCAGATCTGTGCTTCCACCCAATTCCTCTTCAGAAAACATGAGGTCTCCAAGACTTGACATCTAAACAGGACAAAAAAAAAAAAAAAGATACAGTAAGAAGAGATGAAATCCCTCATATAAATCCTGGACAAGGTAATCCAATAGGATGGAAAAAAAAGTCCCAAAAGCAAGGAAAAAAATCAGAGATACTTCTGCTCTCACTGTTAAGAGTCCCCCAGAAACAATTGTAACATATACACAGAGGTCCTGGGGAAAAGGAGGTAGTAGAGGTATCTGGGATGAGTGGGGAAAAGGAAAACTGTGGTGGGGATGTATTGCACTAGAGAATAATCTATTTTCAATTATAAAATTCAATTGGATTTTAATATATTATTTATATAAATATCTATCTATACATACATGTCCAAAATGATATTTTTAAAACTAGAAGTGCAAGCAAAGTTTTGAATTATCATAGCTGGGGAGAATGTATAAATTATCTAGATGAAATTTCTTTTTTCCTGTTTGTAGTTGATGTTTCAATGAGCATTCATAATTTTCTGGTATTTATAAAGAAACAGAAAATGGTGACCATTATTTAAAATATTTAATTTTAACTTATTTAAAATAAGTTTAAAATGTCATCTTCAGTAACTTAAAGTGTGTTGTCCTATATAAAGTTGTATATATTCACCGTGGCTTAGTGTTAGACATTGCCACTCACCAGCTATGTTATTCAGTGGTCAGGATAACTCAAGTAATGTAACTAAGCACTTATTTTGTCTACAATTTACTAAACAAGTATGCTCTTGGAGTCAATCCTTCTTTTACACTGAGTGCATAAGTGTGTGTTAATTCTAAGGAACTTTGGTGATATAATATCAAACAAGGCATTTGCCATCCATTACACAGTTGAGAACTTGTGAACATACTAATATTTTACTCTATATCATACAGACAAAAATAGTTATGGTCCAATACACTGATTACCAAGCAATGTAGCTGTTATGTCAGAGCATAATGATCAATTAAATAAAAAAAGTGACAGCCGTGATGCAAAGTGTTCTTAATATACATTTGACTTGGCTGGAGTTTAATTGATTTAAAAGGTTGAGTCTGCAAATATCTTTCTGAGAGTTGAGTGGGAACGAACAGCTGAGAAAACTAAATATAACTTCTTCAAAGTTATGTTTTAGCAACATCTGGTGGTATATTTATATAATCTGGCTGTTATGTCATTTGGGGACAATTTTAGTCCTGTGCACAGTCAACAGTCTATTATTTATGTATGTATGTATTTATTTGCATTTCTGTATTTATTTTATGGTGAGGGGTTACACCTGTACGTGGCACATGTGTGTAGGTTGGGGACATCTTTGGGTGTCATTTCTCCTTTCCCAAAATGAATACTAAATATTGAAGTCAGAATATTGATAGCAAATATCTAATGAATCATCTCTCTGAACCAACTAAAATTTCTAGCAGAAAAAGTCTAGATATTTAAATAACATTCACTTATTAAATTCTCCAAAAGCAACTAAAAGAATGATAGGAATGGAGAGTCTTGCTTGTGCTGGATGGTTTTATGCAAACTTGACACCGGCTAAATTCATCTGAGAGAAAGGAATCTCAATAAAAATAATACTTCTACAGCTATTACCAATTTTTTAAGATATCACCAGATTGATTTCCATAGTGGTTGTACAAGTTTGCACTCCTACCAGCAATGCAGGAGTGTTCCCCTTTTTCCACAACCTCGCCAGCATGTCCTGTCATTTGAGTTTTTAATTTTAGCCATTCTGACAGGTGTGAAATGGAATCTCAGAGTTTTCTTGAGTTGCATTTCTTTGATGATTAAAGATGTTGAACATTTCTTCAAGTTTCTTTCAGCCATTAGGAATTCCTCCTTTGTGAATTCTCTGTTTAACTCTGTTCCCCATTATTTAATTGGCTTATTTGGTTTCTTGTTTAATTTCTTGAGTTCTTTATATATTTTGGATACTAATCCTTTGTCAGATATGGAGTTGATAAAAATCTTTTTCCCAATCTGTAGATTGCTATTTTGTTCAAATGACAGTGTCTTTTGCCTTACAGAAGCTTTTCAGTTTCATGAGGTCCCATTTATTAATTGTTGGTCTTAGAGCCTGAGCTATTGGAGTTCTGTTCAGGAAGTTGTCACCTGTGCCAATGAGTTCCAGGCTTTTCCCCACTTTCTCTTCCATTATATTTAGTGTGTCAGGTTTTATGTTAAGGTCTTTGATATACTTGGACTTGAGTTTTGTACAAGGTGATAAATATGGGTCTATTTGCTTTTTTACATATTGACATCCAGTTAGACCAGCACCATTTATTGAAGATGCTGTCCATTTTCCATTGCATGGTTTTGGCATCTTTGTCAAAAATTAAGTGACCATAATGTTTATATCTGGGTGTTTGATTAGATTCAATTGATCAATTGGTCTGTTGCTATGCCAGTAACATGTGTTTTTATTACTATTGCTCTGTAGTATAGCTTGAAATCCATGATGGTGATACCTCCAGAGGGTTTTTGGTTTATGGCTTTTTTTTTTTTTTTTTTTTTTTTTTTTTTTTTTTTGTTTTTCCATAAGTTGAGAATTGTTCTTTCAAGCTCTGCAATGACTTGCGTTGGTATTTTGATAGGAATTGCATTGAATCTGTATGATATCATTCCTGGGCATACATCCAAAAATTCCTCACTAAACCACAAGAACATGTCCTAAACTATGTTCATAACAGCTTCATTTGTAATAGCTAGAAACTGGAAACAACCCAAATATCGTTTAATGGAAGAAAGGATAAAAAGAAAAACTAAAACAAAAAACAAAACAACAACAACAACAAGCTGTGGTACATCTACACAATGGAATACTACTCAGCTATCAGAAACAAGGAAATCATTCAATTTGCTGTCAAATGGATTGAATTAGAAAAGTTCGCCCTGAGTGAGTTAACCCAGACACAGAAAGATGCACATGGCATCTATTCACTTGTAACTGGATTTTAGACATATAGTACATGATAAGTATTCTACAATAAACAGACCAAAGGGAGCAGAAACATAGACTTTGTTATCTGTCAGTGGGACTCTTTGCCCTAGTGGAGCTGCCAGGTATGTCCCTGTGCAAGAGCACTTAGACATCATATGGCTGCTGAACTGAGGGGGGCTGAGATGTGTGGGCACCCGACACAAGAGGAGTAGGATAGAGTGAGGAAGGTAGAAGATGGAGGGTGGGACCATTAGGGGTGGAGGGAGGGAGCTGTGATAGAGATGTAACTTGAAGTAATAAAGTAACGTAAGTAAAATAAATGCTTCTATAAGATCAGGTTGTAGGCAGGATCTCAAGGCAATACTTAATTGGTGATCAATGAGAGAGGACTCAGCCCATTGTGGACAATGCCACTCATGGGCTAGTGGTCCTGGGTTTTATAAGAGAGCAAGCTTAGTACACCTTGAGGAACAAGGCAGTAAGCAGCACCCCTTCATGGCCTCTGCATCAGCTCCAGCCTTTTGGTTCCTGCCCTGCCTGAGTTCCTGTTCTAAAATCTTTTCAGAATGAATGGTAATATGGAACTGTAAGCCAAATAAATGCTTTCCTCAACTTGCTTTTGGTCACGGTGTTTCATCACAGAAAAAGAATCCATAACTAAGATAATGCTTATTTTCCTAATAAATTTTTCCAATCTAACAACAATAATTTATTTTCCTAACAAATTTTGGAACAGAAACATGAACAAAAGATTATGTTTCATAATTAATTGTCATTGTTATTTTCTAGATATTCTGGTTCACTGGCAGTTTTTCTTGTAACTTTCTCAGTTATAAGAGTCCTGCCTACATCTTTACAAAACTTATTTTTTAAATATTGAAAAATTTCAATTTATTTGCTGACACATAAAATGAACCATACTATCTCTGAAGCTATTTCTTTCACAATCCTACCCATAATACTTAGTATTGATATGTACTTTTCATTAATTATTTTTCCTAAAAAGTCATTTCATGTTAAAACACGACAAACAAATAACAACTCCACATAATGCAATTTCCCCCTTTCATTTATAGTCTTGTTTGTCTACATGACAGAGAGCTAAGAAATGTTTATGGGACAATATTCACAGAAAAGAAGTAATTACATAAGATGATTAAATATTATTATATTTAACCTCATAATGATACAGAAATATGGTAAACTGAATAATTGTTATATTTCCAAAGTAAATAAAGAGTAAACAGAGCAGTTTCTTTTAGAATATAGAATTAAATGTAAAATGGGATAGAATAGCACAATTATGTACAAATAATGAAAAATGTGTATGGCAAATTCTCTATATGAGATCATTTCCTATTTATTTGTATGAAACAAATCCTGAAGTAGGAAATCTGACAGTTAAGTGGTGGAGGTGAAGTAGAATGTAAACAAAATTTGTAATACCCAAGGCCGTGCTGTAATTCCTGAGTTTGAACTGGAAACTACATTCATCTCTCCCAAACTCAGAGTTCAGAAATATGAGAGATTAGCAAGACAAGATCCTTCACCATGAAGTTTCATACATTCCTGATTTAAATATATAGTCCAAAGGGAACTGGATACATAAGGTGGGCAGCAGATATATGACAATAAGATGGATCAGCAGATCACCTTCAATATATGCACACCGCCAAGTATTTATCTCTGCATTATCTGCAAAGAGAATAGTGAAATTTCTGCTTGAAAAGAATAGACACAGAAACTCTTAATCATTTGGAATTCCACATGTAAAGTTTTGCTATATGGAAGAACAGAATATCTTTCTCAGTAAATTTAATAAGGATGGGCTTTGCATGTGTCTGAACAGGTTTTATATAATAAAGTCTTTGAAGAGTAAAAAATTCACTCTATATATATTGTATCCTATCAGAGTAATAAAGTTAAAAAATTCAATTACAGTTAGTCAGACTGTCTTTGGATATTTACTTTTATTCTATATTGTCCATATTGAAATTTATCTTTAGTCTTCATCATATATAGAATCCGAATTTTCTACTTGGTGCAAGGATGTGCACTATTTATCGTAGCCCATAATTATAACTATTCTACTCTTCCCCCCAAATTAGTAATGTTCATAAGTGCATTTGTGCCACAGGTATTTGTTAATGCAAAATTAAACACTTTCTTATTATGTAATGACTATTACACTTCTTAATCTGTATAATCTGTTTTCTTTCCTGTCTGATAAAATATGAATCTGATTATAAGTTCAGAAACAATATGGAGTGGTGGGGTATGTATTTTGGTATATCTGAGTTCTCTATAAATCATATATTTTAGAGGTGATATATTATACATAATTTCTACATGAGAATCCTAATATGTTAAGGAATAACAATGTATTTTTATGTCAGTAGTGTCTCAGGATAATTTATGCTTTCAAATACTCACCTTCAAGACTGCATGGTTCAAACCATTTTGAAAATCTCTATTCTTTTACTGGAATGTCTTCCACTAAGGCAGATATAACATTAAAATTTTTTTTTCTTTGTGAGATAAGCCTTATCTTTATTTAACTAAAGAGATAAAATTCATTTTAAGAAGTTATAGAAGCCAGTTTCTTTCCTGGACCAAGTTTGAGCTCAGATTTTGAAATAGTCAACTCATAGATTTATTTTATCAAAGCTCTAGTATATTCAGAAATTAGTAACATTTCATCATTGTCTGCATTTTCACAATGCTTTCCTGTGGCAGCATCTACATGGCTATCTAAAGACTTTTCTCCTGATTTCTTTTTTTTACAGACAGCTACAAACAGTTTAAGAAATAGTTTAATAATCCGTGACATAAACTACTCCAAACAATTGTAGTTGTCAAGAGTCTTTGAAACTAATCAGGCCATGCATGAAAATTTTCACAAACCAGAACCAATGCAGATACTGACTTTTCAGTGCTTCCCTAGAGTTTCTGATATTGCCAAACTCTGTATCATTTGAATTTGATAAGGAATAAAGACCATAATAAAGTCTAATAAAAAGGATTTGTTAATCATCTGTATTTATCATAACTGATTAAGACGTTCCTTTTAGGCCAACTTATTTTCATCTGATGTTAGTTCTGAAATCATGGTTCAGATGTGGGAAGAAACACTGCATCCTAATGCAAAAGTTGTAAGACAGACTGGAGACCCTGATGATGATGGACAGGAAGCTCTGGCAAAACCAGGAAGTCATAAGGAGAAAGAGAACACAGAGATGAGTGAGGTGGAATGCACGTCTGTTGTTCGAACTCCAGTGACAGCATAGGTTATACCTGGGCACAATTCATCAAAATCCACTCAAGAATGAGGATCTCAATGCACAAAAACCGATATAAAGCATCTATTAAGTACTGTTGAAACTCAGGACAATTGTGTTTACCATGACCTGAGCTAGCACATTGATGAATATTTGTCTGAATTATAAAGATATTGGTACTATTTAAGCTTGTTTGCATTTAATTTGAATTATTTATTTCAGTTTTAAATTTCATGACAATTTATGTTATAATTTTATTTTCCCTAGAATATAAGAGGAAACTAAATATGTTGAATTCAGATTGGCAAAATGACATAGTAAAGTCATTCCATGTAGAGTAAGATTCATCCTAGAAAATTAAAAATAATAGTGACCAAGTAAGAACAAAATTATTATCATTTATGTTTTAGTGAGAAACCCCAGAAAGATCCTTATATTTTTTATCATAAAATTATTTCTGTTCTGGATCTAAGAAGATGTTTGTAAAATTGGGATGCAAGTTAGTATGAAAGCTGAGTTAGATATAGAACTTTAAACTCATGGAGATGGTTAGATAGTAGAATGTTAAAGTCAGGTGCCAAATACATATGGACTGGACAGTGGGAATGTATGCTAAATCATATAACTCTCATAATTGTGGACTATTTATTTCTGTTGTTTTGTATTGTATTTATTGTTATAAGAGAAAGAACAATTTGTTGGACTGAAAGCGGAAGCAGTTGGGGGGAAAAAGAAATACTTTAAACTTAAAAGAAAAAAAGGGAGGAGGTTGGGGTTTGAGGGGGAAGAGTGTGACAGGATAGGCCTGGAGGGGGCAGTAGGGAGGGGATTGTGATTGAGATGTAACTTGAAGAATAAAAAATAAAAAATAAATTTAGAAAATGAAAAAAGATAAAAAAGTGAAACAGAAAAAATATTTCTACATTTTCAGAAAAACTCATGAGATAACAATATATTAAATGAAACCTTTTATTATAGTACATGGAAAAGACAGGAAGTAGTTTTGTCTGAAATCTTTATTTATTTAAATTAACTAATGCATATGTTTACTCCATTTTCAAATTTCTTATGTGTCATAGTATTTCTCAATATTTCTTATATTTTACTAAAAGGCAAATATATTTTTATTACTACTGTTAAGCTGTTTCCAAATATTTGCAGAAATATCACTTCATATATTTATACTATTCTCCATGTTTTCATACTTTATTGAAATAAGTATTTAAAAATGAGGAACTAAACAAATTATTCCAAATTAAATTTCTTATTAAATAAGATTAATATAAATCTTTTTAAACATTTATTTATTACTTCAAGTTATGTTCCCATTACTGCCCCCTCCTTCTACTCTCTCCTGGTCCCACCCTCCCATCCTCTACCCTCTCTCCCCCCATCTCATCCCTGTGGTGTGGGGTGCCTCCATGTATCAGCCTCCCTCAGTTCATTAGTCACATGAGGTCTAAGAGCTTCCTCTTGCACAGGAGACATAGACTACAGTTCCACTAGGGTGGAGTGTCCCACTAACAGGTAAACAAATCCATGTTCCTGCTCTTTTGGGTCTATTGATTGCAGGATGGTTATCCTGTACTGTATGGCTAAAATCCATAAATCTTGTTGTTGTTTTTTTTTTTTTTTTGGTGTTGTTGGGTTTTTTTTAACTTCAAGTTACATCTCCATCACAGTCCCCTCTCTCTATTCCTCCAGTCCCACCCTCTTTCTCCCCTCACCTCTCTCCCACCTATCATACTCCTCTTGAGTGGGTTGCCCCTACATATCAGCCTCCCTCAGTTCAACAGTCATATAAGTGTTAAGAGCTTCCTCTTGCAATGGGGGCCTATATGGAAACTCTATTAGGACAAGTGTCCCACTAACTGGTAACAAGGTGTATGTTCCTGTTCCTTTTGGTGTGCTGGTTGTAAGATAATTATTCCATACTGCATGGATAAAATTCAATTATAAATGAATAGATGCCATGTACATCTTTCTGAGTCTGGGTTAGTTCACTCAGAATGAGATTTCTAGTTCCATCCATTTGGATGCAAATTGCAAGATTTCCTTGTTTTTGATGGCTGAGCAGTATACCATTGTTTAAATGTACCACAGTTTTTTAATCCATTCATAGGTGGAGGCACATCTGTGTTGTTTCCAGTTTCTAGCTATTACAAATAAAGCTGCTATGAACATAGATGAGGAGGTGTCCTTGTGGGTTTGTGAGGAATTGCTTGGATGTATCTTGTTGTTTTTTTGTTTTGTTTTGTTTTGTTTTGTTTTTTTTGGCAAAGATCAATTTTATTACTAGGAAATGCTTATTACTCCATATAATCAAAATTGTAGAAGGGTCAGAGATCTTTGATGTTTTTCCATTCAAATGCACCTCATTCTTTCCTCAGACCTCACTTCAGCCTGTATCAAGTGAAGACACTTTTTAATTTTCCTGGCATGGCTCCTTGGCTGAAGGCCAGACACCAGATCTCTAAACCAACAAGGACAGTACTGTTATCAGAACCTCTGAATATTGGATATTGGTGGTATACAGGAATGAACTCCTCCTTTAGATGATGAAACCACCAGGAAAACCTGTACTCATCATGGGAGATATTTTGAATTCTGCAGATTCTTTTAGATCTTAAACTACCAGCAAAATATGCTGCTATTTGTTTGATGGAACTGGCCATATTCCAGGCTGTTAAGTCCTTTAACATTAATAACCATATTCCAAAAAAAAGAGCCTACTCCCATTCTCTCGTATACAAACACATATCTCAAACCCATACCATACAAAAATGAGTGATGTATCTTGTTTTAATGGATATAAAAGCACTGTGCATTACTACACTGATGTGCTTCCTTTCACAACCATAACATTTTTTCATATGCCAACTTTTATTAATACTAAGGAATAGAGGTGCAGCATTGTACAATTATGAAAAATAAAGTAATTAAACAGTATGAGAAAACAATAACAAAAAACAAACAAACAAAAATGAAAGAAAGAAAATATTACCGTGAGTCAGTGCAATACAGCTTCTACATTTAGAATCCTGAAGTGTTTTTTGTATCCATAAATATATATTATTCAAAACCTATATTAATTTTTTTAATAATTTATTTATTGTTTCTTCAAGTTACATCTCAATCACCATCCCCTCCCTACTCCCCCCTCCAGTCCCACCCTTCCACCCTCCTCCCCCTCAGCCCCCCCATCCTCTTCCCTTTTTTTTTTTTTTTTTTAGTTTAAGGTATTTCTTTCCCCCCCCCAACAGCTCTCCCTTTCCACAAAATGGTTCTTTTTCTTATAACTGCATATACAATACAAAACAACAGAAATAAATAGGCCACAATTATGAGAGTTATATGGCTTAGCATACATTCCAAATGTCCAGTCCATATGTATTTGGCACCTGACTTTAACATTCTACTATCTAACCATCTCCATGCGTTTAAAGTTCTATATCTAACTCAGCTTTCATACTAACTTGCCTCACAATTTTTAAATATCTTCTTAGATCCGAACACCCTCTTGATTCCTAAACAACTCAAAATTTAACTATGAGGCTCTAGCTATCTATTCTTCAATCACCTCAGAGAAATGGGACATAGACATAGTATAGGAAAGATCAAGAAAAAAGAACAGATTATTGAATATGGCCTTATACCTTTGTATACTGATACAAAATTAATATTATATTTGTCTAAATTGGTATTGATCATTGTATATTAATGCAAAATTAAGATTGTATAGGGCAACATTGGTATTGATCTTTGTATATTGATACAAAATTAAGATTATATTTGGCCACAATGGTATTGACACTTGTATATTGATGTAAAATTAAGATTGTATTGGGCTACATTGGTATTGATCTTTGTATATTGATACAAAATTAAGGGTAACGCTTTTTAAAGGTATTGTTCATAGTAATACTTAAAAATGAAATGTCAAGTTTTGACCTCTTGCTGCCAACCGACATAAACTGTTTAGGATAATTAAGAAACGGAAACTAATAGTCATGCAAGCGTGTCATTTTGTTAGTTACTATGACAGTCTATCACAGTTATTTTCTAAGCTACTCAGAAATCAAGTTGCTAAGAGACAAGCAATATTTGCTTATCTAAATATAAGAGATAGATAGGGCATCTTCAAAAACCTCAAGAGATCTGCAGAATATGGCATTCAAAGATGTTTTCTTAACTTAAGATTTTTTGATATCGAGACATGTCAGCTCCTGACAGCACCCCCTATTCTACTTCAAGTAGAAGATGAGCATCGAAGAATCTCCAGTGGGAGATGATTGAATTGGTGGTAAGCTGTTCTCTTGGCAAGAAAAACCCCTTGCTTCAACTGTAGACAGACTTCTGTCCAAAAAGGACAAAACTTGGAAGCAGATAAGTCGACAGCCTAGCTCTGCCAAGACAGGGTAAGTAAGTCCTTCATAATTCCTGCTCTACAACCAATGTCTGTCAGTGAAACGGGGTCAAATGGCTGAAGATTGATGCTGTAATGTATGGAGAGAAAATGGGAACTGTCCAGGCAGCCACTGGTATGTCATTTTTTAGTTTTGGAAGCTGCAGGCCCTGCACTTCCTATAAAACCTATATTAATTTTAAGAAGACAGTCTTTGAACGTATGTTATTTAACAATGTTGAATAATGGCATCTTTTAGTCTATCATGCTGCATATCTCATAAAACTTTTTTAAAGCAAGGTTTGTGAACCAGAAAAAAGACACATTTGCTTTGTGTCTGTGAAGAAATGCCATCTGGCCACCAATATCTGAATTTTTTTATTTATTAAAGTATGAAGTGGTTCTACTCACTAGAAAATGGCAGTGTTAGTTGTTTTCCTGAAAAGCTATTGTCATATAATTTTTCAGAATATTATTAATTTAAAATTGGCTTAAGCTTGAAATGGAAAATATCAGTTTATATGTAATCACCAACAAAATTACTACTGTAAAAAATAGCAAATTCCAGGTCACAATGTGTGTGTATCATTATTATGAAGACTATGTTTATATTTAATTCGGTAGTACAAAGTCTATGGTAGCAGTTTCTTTTCTTTGACATGATGGAATTGCATGGAGTTGGAAAATGCTTTGGCTGAGATAAAAAAGAAAAAAAAATCTAAACAATCACTCTCAACATTTTGGTTCAGTCATACCACAAAGGTGATGATGCGATTCATAGTGTGAGAGCAAAATTCTTGTAAATAGTAGCCTCAGAGATGAAAGAACATTATCAAAGACAAAAGGTTAATGGCAAAGCATAAAGACAGTGTGAAGTTTTGGTGAATCTTCTGAACTGAGGTAGAGAAAAGCAGAAATCAGCAGGTCAATGAAGAATAGACATGGCAGCGATACTAGTCTTTGATCTGAAACACCCGAGGAAATGGTGCAAAATCAGAGGTCTACAAGAATGACCAGTACAGAGCAAGCTATCTTGAATGTGCAGTACTTTCTAACAGTGTACAGATGACTCTTTTTTTTTCATCCACCAAACACAGGTTAGGGAAATATTTCTAGAAGAACAAACATGAAAGGCTTCTATAGCTCTCCAGAAAATCTATCCAAGAGACCAACCATGAGGAAACAAAGTATAGACAGAAATGGAGACACATGTCACACAGATAGCATGGTTAATGAGTAGTAAATAGAAACTGTTTTCAATATGACAAAACATCATCTCTGAAGACATCTGATCTGTGAAAATATGTTAGGAATGAAAAATGATGGCATTCACATCTTGATAGAGAGTTTATAAGGTAGCCATTGACATAGATGGCAATACATTTGAGCCTGAGTTTTAAGAAATGGGAGCTTCACTATTTTGTTAAGAAAAGACTAATCAAAAATTACTGCTCTTTATTTGTATATTAAAACTGAAATTGAGGACTGCTCCCTCATGCAGAACACAGCCCTTACTATTCTTCCTGATGCCCCAGCAGAGCCTTTGGATTCCACTTGAGCCTCTAAAACCAGTGAGAACTTTATCCAGCTTTGGCTGAGGTATTCTTTCTAGAATGATCTCTGCACCATGTGACCCAGATAAAATATTTTAAATAATTGACTGAATATTTAGTGTTTCACAGAAAAACTAATTTATGTAAAGGACATATAATGAATATTGATCTTGGTAGCTCAGGACTATAATTTCCACTCCTAAAGGTGCAGAGGCAAGAGCACCAAAAGCTCAAATACCTACCTGGGTTAGATTGGTAACTTGTAGAGTGCTTATGTAGAACTCATAATGCACTAAATTGAAGACAAAGTAACATCACACACAAACACACATACACACATACACACATGCACACACATATATGCAATTGAGTGTTTCATTTATGTTTTAAGAAATGAAACCTTTAGAAAATCGTATTAGCAAACAAACATTCAGAAGAAAATATTGAGAAGCTAATAGAGTGATGTATTAATTAAGCAAAACCTATTGACCATCATGTACTTCTCCCACAAATGCAAATTCAATGTGATTATCATCTGTCAGAGTAAAGAAAGAAACTATGTCCTTTCATTTAATGTCTATTAACTTAATGAAAAGTGAAAATTCCTTAAACTTATAAAGAAATGGAAAGTCAGGAAAGCCACAGGTACTCTAATTTTAAGCTGCAAAATAAAGACAAGGTTCAATCTTAAATAATAATAAGAAATGTTAAATGAGAGAGGGAAGCTCAAAGCAGTCTACATTTTGTTTTGGTTTGTTTTGTTTTTTCAAGTCAGGGTTTCTCTGTGTAATAAGTCCTGAACTCACTCTGTAGACCAGGCTATCCTCAAACTCCACCTGCCTCTATCTCCCAAGTTCTGGGATTAAAGACGTGTGCCACCACTGCCTGGCTAGAGTCTACATCAGTTTTAAGACTTATTTTAATTTTTATTATGTATATATGCTTATTTCTGTGTATGTGTGATTGTGAATGCCGACAAAGTCACAGAGAAGATGTCAGATTACCTGGAGCTGGAGTTCAATTGGCTGTAGGGTGCACCATGTGGGTAATGGAAATTGAACTTAAGTCCACTGGGAATGTATTCAGTGCTCTTAACTGTTTAGATAAGACTCTCCAACTCTCAGTATAGTCTTTTCAGATAATGATTACAGAGGATAAATGAATTAGGATTCAGTAAGAAATCTTGGAATTGCTTTAAAGCATATTCCTCGAGAAAGCAGTTTATTTATATACTGTGGTGATTCAGGGAGGAGGTAAGACTACTTCCTTGAGGTGTTAATTTGATGGCAGTTTCAAGCTTGCCAAGAGTTCGAGTAGTACAACTTTTCAGAAATAAATTCCCCTTTAGATATGTAGATATTAAATAATAGAACTTATGTTAACCACATGTATAGGTTAGCTGTGTGTGATGAGAGCAGAGTATTTGGTGGGTACTTAACTATGAATATTAACAAAAAGAAACACTGAAAGATTCTTGTCATATTAGCATAAAGATATTTTATTATTGACATTTTTTATTATACAGTCATTTAGTTTTAGAGATCATTAAATAATGCAGAAATACAACAATGTGCAAATTGTCCAGTATTAATTATCAGAAAAATTGTGTTCAATTAAAAAGGCCTTTAAATGTCTATATTAAGAATAATATAATAACCTAATAAACCTATACAATTAAATTCTTATATTCAAATATTGCTTGTATTATATATAGATGACTATCTAATATTTTTATATCATTTGAGGTAATAAATAATAATAGATATTCAAGTATGTGTGCTTTAAGAAGATATGAAAGTCATCTATAAAGATGACTACAAAATATTACTAGTAATATAATGTCTAAACGTATAAAATGGGTCCAAACTAATAAATATAAGAAAGTAAATGCTACAGACATTAATTATCTTCAAAGTTATCTGTAGAGTAGCTGCACTCCCAAACAAACCCAAGCAACTTGTCTGTAGGTGGATGAAAAGCAGGGCTAGCTGATATAATTTTTGTGGAAATGTTGTAGGGTTAAAGTAATCAGAAAAATTTGATGAACAAAATAGGCAATTTATCTTAACAAACTATTTTGTAGAAGCTGTGTAGTTAATTGAATGTGGTTTGGTCATGGAAAACCATTCATGGGAACAACAGAAACAACCACAGAAGGAAAAATAAAACAAAAAAGGAAAATAAACTTTTATGGATCATTTTTTAATGATGACTGTGATTCTCAAGTAGATTTGAAAAAATAGTATTTTTAAAAACATGACTCTGTAACTAAAATATGTATTTGCATTTGACATCAAGTTGTATTTTAGGTAAAGAGTCAGGAGACATCGTGGATGGAGAGCTAGTAAAACAATAATAATAGTTCAAATATCCAACAATGTTAATTGTAAGAATATAGAGAAGTTGGTATTCAAGAGACATTTTTAAGAACACAATGACTTTAAGAAAGATTAGTGAAATACAGTCTCCTTCCTTATTGTTATGTACAAGAAGATTTCAAACTGTCAAAGCTCAAGTGTCTTTTCAGAAATTTTGGAAATACTCAAATTCCTTCCAGAGATGAATGTGTAGTTTTGAATTCCAGTAGCAGGTTCAAACAAGTAGTAGAAAGATAAAAGGTCTTCAGCCACATCAGAGACCTGAGAAGGATAAATATATCTGAATATAGAGGAAATTCAGATAGTTATAGTCTCACAGTCAAATTTTAAATTGTTTAGGAATTAAAAGGATGTTCTAGGTCTAGTAAGATGTTTTTAAGTTTGTAATGTAAGTTAGGATGGAAACTGAGTTATATATAGAACTTTAAACTCTTTGAGAAAGATAGATAATATAATATTAATATCAGCTACCAAATACATATGGACTGGACATTGGGAATGTATGTCATAACTTACAGTTTTCATAATTGTGGCCTAATTGTTCTTATTGTTTTATATTGTATTTGTTGTTGTAAGAAAAAGGTCCTTTTATTGGACTAAAAGGGGGAGCTGTTTGGGGGAAAAAGAACACCTTAAATTAAAAAAAAAAAAAGAAGGTAGATAGGAGGGTGAGAGGGAAGAGGGTAGGAGGGTGGGACCAGAAGAGGGAAGAGGGAGAGGAATGTGATTGAGATGTAACTTGAAGAATTAAATAAATGTTGGGAAAGAAAAAGAAAAAAGGTTATCTGTTGTTAACTTTTGTTATTGTAGATAACTTCATTCTATAGAATAAAGAACAAACGTGTCAATGTAACAAACTCATGAATTATTTCATGTGGTTATTTTAGTCAAATGAATCTCAAATGGCACTTGTCCTTCATCAAAGTTTCTAAGGTATTAAAATATTAAGAGTTGGATAATGTACTAAACGTTCTTCAGTTGCTTCTAGCCTAAGGTAGGCTTCTGAATGATGACTTAGACAAATTGTTATTTTCCCTAAGGGGAGGAAAACCTCATCTTCTTTGATCACATCTACCATACTGAGCTATAAGTTTTCTAAGTATTAGAATGATGATCAGAAAATGTGGCTGTTGAAAAAAATCACAACTAGTGTTTGCTCTAGCCCACTGAAAATAGTATAAATGTAGTTTACATATATATTTATAGTACACAAATAATCAGATTTGTTTAAAAATGGGACAAATTAAAGAATTTCTTATTTAGTATCAAATTTCTCAAATATTCATTCCTTTGAACTATATTAATTTAATATCAATCTTATAATCTATATTTAGCATGCTGCTGTGTCTTCACTATTTCTATGATTTTATTTAAAATACAGTGATTTGCCCTTTATATGACTTTTATCAGTGATTTCATCATAAGGCATACATAGGACATGAGAGTATAGCTTGGTTACCTGGAATAGAATCAATCAGTTATGTTTTGGAATGTAGGGAACTTATTACTTATTGGGTTTGCTTATATGCCTAATTAATTGTTTACTAGATAATCTACCTGTCTTACTCAGTATTCTGTTGCAGTGAGGAGACACCATGACTATGGCAAGTCTTACAAAAAAAAAAAACCAAAAAACAAAAAACAAAAACAGCATTTAATTGGTGCTTGCTCAAAATATCAGAAGTCCATTATCCTGACGTGGGGCATATGGTGATGCACAGGCTGACATGATAGCTGAGAGTTCTACATCAGAAGGCAGAGGGAAGAGGGACACTATGTAAGGCTTGAACTTTTGGATCTGCAAAGCACACCCCCAGTGCCACTCTTCCTCCAACAAGGCCATCATTTCCTGTCCAGTAACACTGTTCCCTAAAGACCAAACACTCAAATATATGAGCCTATGGAAGCCATTCCTATTCAAACCACCATACCAAAAATGTGTGCCTTCAGGCTGTAAAGGTGGGAAAAGCAGTAGTTACTTATTCAAAGCAGCTAGAAACCTCAGAACAAGAGGGAACAATGATAATCTGAAGTATGAAGTCTAGAAGCTGAGATGGCTGCAAAATATGTAGCTGCTCAGGAAGATTGGGGCTTCTATGCTATACAAACTCCCCCTATTAACCCTAATTGTTCCCCCAGCTCCCAATATCACCCAACTTGCACTCACATTCCCCTTCAATTCATAGAGAAGGATGCCAGTAATTTCTGGAGGTAACTCATTTATACTTTTTATCTGTGTCTATAAAACTCAGTTGACAAATTTGATCACCCAGTATACCTGTGTGTGAGTGCGTGCATGCGTGCGTGCATGTGTGTGTGTGTGTGTGTCTGTGTGTATCAGAATGCATACATATTCTACTAGCTTGGAATTCCTACTATAACACTGTGAGATGTTTCAGTAATTCTATATTTTGTTGTGTGTTTAATGGCAGTAGTAAACCAAGTCATAAATCTGTAATCATTCATTCAAATTTACATATTTGGTTTGTGTCAGTTTTCTTTGATGAATATTACACTTGGAAAAACAACTCCCATTCTAATCAACCACACATTGGCAATTTACTGGAAGTGTGTACTTTGCAAGCCAAGAATATGTTTAAAAAGAGTGTGTGGTGAATATCACAAAAACTAATATCATCAATTCACTCAACATATCGTACATTTCATATTCATCTAAAAACATCATTTAATCCACTCAGTTAATATTTTTTTTGTCACAGCACAATCAGGAACCTACCATGTGTAGAGAATGATGTATTCTAGGACTTATGTAGTTCTAAGAGTAATTTACACTTAATGAATGACACATGACCTCAAAGTTATCTTCTCATATTCTCTTATTAAAACATATAGCTCAAATACTTGATTGACCTTTTATTTTCCTTAACAATACCAGCAAATTGCTTTTGATTAGTAGTTCTAAATCTGTGAGAATGTCACAGAGGCCTATAATTGGTTGTCTGACTGCTTACAGGAAATGACTTTATTGGTACTTAATATACTACAGGACAGTAACAAAACTAAATTCCAATATTTTATTAAAATGTATTTGCCATTTACTTTTGATTTTAGCTAGGATTTGATAGTGTAAAGTATGTATACTTATTTAATATATATATGTGTATAAAATGTGTGTGTGTTTATGTGTGTATACTTATCTATTCTCTTAAATATGCTAATGAATGAGTCTGTAGCTTCAAAGTGAAACAGATTGTTAAACCTAAAATAGGAGTTTAGATGTTTTAAGAAATAAAAATATATAATTTAAATTTAATTTAAAGTTTATTTGCTTAATAATGTGATAATGAAATAACTATAAACAAGCTAACTCCAGGATTTTCTTAAATGATAAAACACAATGGAAAATAAGTACCTGGAAAGTGACATGGAAGGTCCTTTTGGTTTAATTTTTTTCATTAATTAATTTATTTCTTTATTTTACATTTCATTTGCCACATTTTCCCCTCCTATCATCCCAGTCCCAGTCTCCCACTCATTTTGCTCAAAATCTCCCCTTCCTCCTACCCAGTACCAATCTATTCTGGCATATCAAATACCATCAGGACTAAGTGCCTCCTATTCCACTGAGGCAAGACAAGGCAGCTCTGCTAGGAAAATGAGATCCAGATGAAGGCAACAGCATCCAAGTCAGAGAAAGACCCCACTCCAAATGTTAGGGGATCCACTTGAGGACCAAACAGTCCACCAAATTCATATGTGTAGTGGGTCTAAGACCAGTCCATGAATGTTCTTTGGTTGGTGGCTCAGTCTCTATGATCCCCCCTGTGCCCTAGTTAATTGGCTATGTGGGTCTTCTTGTTGTATCCTTGATTCTTCCAGCTCCCTCAAACATTTCCCTAACTCTTACACAAGATTCCCTGAGTTTGGCCTAATGTTTGGATGTGGGTCTCTTCATCTGTTTTCATTTTCTGCTGCATATAGCTTCTCAGATGGGAGTTATGTTAGGTTCCTGTCCAGTTCCCTCTCTCCATCTACTTATGAGGTCTATTTTATTTTTTCTGCTTATAGGGATTCACACATCACATTTTTTCCTTTATTTTTTATTTCTTCAAGTTACATCTCAATCGCAGTCCCCTCCCTATTCCCCCCTCCAGTCCCACCCTCCCATGCTCAACCCACCATCCTCTTTCCTTTTTTTTTTTTTTTTAAGTTTAAGGTATATCTTATTTCTCCCTACAGTTTCCCCTTTAGTCCAACAATGGCTCTTTCTCTTATAATAATAAATACAATACAAAACAACAGAGGAAATTAGGCCACGGTTATTAGGGTTATATGATTAGCATACATTCCCAATGTCCAGTCCATATGTATTTGGCACCTGACTTTAACATTCTACTATCTAACCATCTCCATGACTTTGAAGTTCTATATCTAACTCAACATTCATACTAACTTGCAACACAATTTTAAAAGCATCTTCCTAGATCTATAACACTCTCTTGATTCCTAAACAACTCAAACTGTAATTATGAGGCTCTAGTTATCTGTTCTTCAACCACCTCAGAGACCTGAGAGGGATAAATATATCTGATTTTATAGGTAGTGCAGGGCCTGCAGCTTCCAAAACTAAGAAATGACATACCAGTGGCTGACTGGACAGTTCCCATTTTCTCTCCATACATTACAGCATCGATCTTCAGTCGTTTGGCCCCGTTTCTCTGACAGACATTGATTGTAGAGTAGGGGTTATGAAGGACTTGCCTACCCTGTCTTGGCAGAGCTAGGATGTTGACTTACCTGCTTCCAGGTTTTGTCCTTTTTGGACAGCATTCTGTCTACAGTTGGAGCAAGGGGCTTTTCCTGCCAAGAGATAGGCTTGCGACTAATTCAATCATCTCCCACTGGAGATTCTTCGATGCTCATCTTCTACTTTGGGTAGAATAGGGAGTGCTGTCAGGAGTTGATATGTCTTGATATAAAAAAATCTAAAGTTACGAAAACATCTTTGAATGCCATATTCTGCAGGTCTCTTGAGGTTTTTGAAGAGGCCCTATCTATCTCTTTTTTAGGGTAAGCAGATGTTGCTTGTCTCTTAGCAGCTTTATTTCTGATTAGCTTAGAAAATAACTATAATAGGCTGTCATAGTACCTAACAGAATGACTGGCTTGCATAACTATTAGTTTGCATTTCTTAATTATCCTAAACAGTTTATGACAATTAATAGTAAAAGGATGAAACATCACATTTCATTTTTTTTCTTTACCTACTAACCCTTCCATCCCATTTCTCTGGGGTGGGGTGTCCTTATATAACAGTCAGTCATGTCAGTTGAGAAGTCATATGAGACCAAGAGCCTCCTCATTCATTGGGGGTCTATGAGGCAGTACCATCAGTGAAAAGTGTCTCATTGCCCGGGAGAGAGAACTAAAAAACAAACAAACAAATAAGCAGAAAAATAGATAAAAAAGATTTAAAAATAGAAAAAATATTAATAAATAAATAAATAAATGAAAATAAAAAATGAAAAGTCTCTGTCCGAGTTTCCTTTGGTGTATTAGTTGTAGAATCGATAGCTTCTACTATATAGCTAAAATCCTAATATAAGTGAATAGATGCCATATTCATCCTTCTGAGTCTGGGTTAGCTCATTCAGAATGAACTTTTGTAGTTCCATTCATTTGGCTGCAAATTACATAATTACATTGTTCCTGATAGCTGAATAATATTCCATTGTGTATATGTACCACAGTTTTTTTAACCCATTCTTTGGTTGAGGGACATCTCGGTTGTTTCTAGTTTCTAGCTATTACAAATAAGGCTGCTATAAACATGGATGAGGAAACTTCCTTATCATTTCATGAAGAGGCATTTGGGTGTATACCGAGAAGTGGTATGGCTAGGTCCTGAGGCAAAGTTATTCCAAGTTTTCTAAGATATCGCCAGACTGACCTCCATAGTGCTTGCACAAGCCTGCACTCCCACCAGCAATGGAGTAGGGTACCCCTTTCTCCACACCCTCACCAGCATGTGCTGTCATTTGAGCTTTTGATCTTAGCCATTCTGACAGGTGTGAGATGGAATCTCAGAGTCTTCTGGAGTTGCATTTCTCTGATGATTAAGGATGTTGAGCATTTCTTCAAGTGTCTCTCAGCCATTAGGGATTCCTCCTTTGTGAATTCTGTATTTAGCTCTGTCCCCCATTTTTTGATTGGAATATTTGGTTTCTTGGCATTTAATTTCTTGAGCTCTTTGTAGATTTTGGATATTAGCCGTCTGTCAGATGTGGGGTTGGTAAAGATTTTCTCCCAGTCTGTAGGCTGCCATTTTGTTTGAATGGCAGTGTCCTTTGCCTTACAGAAGCTTTTCAGTATCATGAGGTCCCACTTATTGATTGTTGATCTCAGGTCCTAATCTGTGGTGTTTTCTTCAGGAAGTTGTCACCTGTGCCAATTAGTTAGAGGGTTTCTCCCATTTTTTTTCTAGTAGATTTAGTGTGACCGGCCTTATGTTAAGGTCTTTGATCCACTTGGACTTAAGTATGTACAAGGTGATAAGTATGGGTCTAATTTCATTCTTTTACAACTGGACATCCAGTTGGACCAGCACCATTTGTTGAAGATGCTGTCCTTCTTCCATTGTGTGCTTTTGGCTTCTTTGAAAAAATTAGGTAGCCATAAGTGTGTGGGTCTATTTCTGGATCTTCAATTTGATTCCATTGATCTACTGGTCTGTTTCTATACAAATACCATGCTGTTTTTAAAACTATTACTCTGTAGTACAGCTTGAAATCTGGGATGGTGATACCTCTAGATGTTTTTTTATTGTACAGGATTGATTTAGCTATTCTGGGCTTTTTGTTGTTCCATATGAAATCGAGAATAGCTCTTTCCAAAACTATAAAAAAATTGTATTGGGATGTTGATAGGAATTGCATTGAATCTACATATTGTTTTTGGTAGGATGGCCATTTTTATTATGTTGATCCTACCTATCCATTAGCATGAGAGTCTTTCCATCTTCTAAAGGCCTCTTCCATTTCTTTCTTCAAGGGCTTGAACTTCTTGTTTTACAGGTCCTTTACTTGCTTGGTTAGAGTTACCCCCAGGTATTTTATGTTGTTTGTGGCTATTGTGAAGGGGTTTTTTTCCCTTATTTCTTTCTCAGCCCATTTGTTTGTTGTATAAAGAAGGGCTTCTGATTTTTTAAAATTAATTTTGTATCCAGCCACATTGCTGAAGGTGTTTATCAACTGTAAGAGTTCTCTGGTGGAATTTTTGTGGTCGTTTATGTATACTATCATATCTTCTGCAAATAGGGATAATTTGACTTCTTCGTTTCCAATATTTATCCTCTTGTTCTCCTTTAGTTGTCTTATTGCTCTAGCAAGAACTTCAAGTACTATATTGAAGAGATATGGTGAAAGTGGACATCCTTGTCTTGTCCCTGAGTTTAGAGGAAATGCTTCAAGCTTCTCTCCATTTAATTTGATGTTGTCAACTGGCTTGCTGTATATTGCCTTTATTATTTCTAGGTACGATCCTTGTATGCCCGTTCTCTCCAGAACTTTTAGCATGAAGGGGTGTTGGATTTTTTCAAATCTTATTCTGCATCTAGCGAGATTATCATGTGTTTTTTTTTCTTTCATCTTGTTTATATGGTGAATGAAGTTAATACACTCTCGTATGTTAAACCATCCCTGCATTCCTGGGATGAAGCCTACTTGATCATGGTGTATGATACTTTTGATGTTTTCTTGAATTCAGTTTGCTAGTATTTTATAAAGAATTTTTGCATCTATGTTCATGAGGGAGATGGGTCTGAAGTTCTCTTTCTTTGTTGGGTCTTTGTGTGGTTTAGGAATAAGGGTGACGGTGGCCTCCTAGAATGAGTTTGGCAATGTTCTTTCAGATTCTATTGGTGAAAGAGTTTGAAAAGTATTGTTGTTAGCTCCTCTTTGAAGGTCCAGTAGAATTCTGTGTTAAAGCCATCTGGCCCTGGGCTTTTTTTGGTTGGGAGATTTTTAATGACTGTTTCTAATTCCTTAGGGGTTATAGGGCTTTTTAATCTGTTCATCTGATCTTGATTTAGCTTCAGTAGGTGTAATCTATCAAGAAAATTGTCAATTTCAAATTTGGTGGAGTATAAATTTTTAAAGATGGATCCAAATATTCTCTGGATTTCCTCAATGTCTGTTGTTATTTCTCCCTCTTCATTTCTGATTTTGTTGATTTGTGTTTTCTCCCTCTGTCTCTTCATTAATTTGGCTAAGGGTCTGTCTATTTTGTTGATTTTCTCAAAGAACCAACTCTTGGTTTCATTGATCCTTTGTGTAGTTCTTTTTGTTTCTAAGTTGTTGATTTTAGCCCTAAGTTTGATGATCTCCTGCCACTGCTCCTCTTGGGAGTGTTTGCTTCTTTTTTTTCCAGTTCACCTAGTTTAGCTCTTAATTCACTAATATGAGCTGTCACAATTTTCTTTTTGATGGCACTTAGTGCTATGAACTTTCCTCATAGCACAGCTTTCATTGTGTCCCATAGGTTTGGGTATGTTGTGTCTTCATTTTTGTTGGATTTGAAGAAGTCTTTGATTTCCTTCTTTATTTCTTCCCTGACCCAGTGGTCCTCTAGTAAAGAGTTGTTCAATTTCAATATGAGTGTAGACTTTCTGTTGATTCTTTTGCTGTTTAAGTCCAGCTTTATTTCATGGTGGTCTGATAAGATACAAGGGGTTATTTCAATTTTCTTGTATCTGTTGAGGCTATCTTTGTGTCCAACTATATGGTCGATTTTGGAGAAGGTTCCATGAGGTACTGAGAAGAAGGTGTATTCTTTTGTGTTTGGGTGAAACGTTCTGTAAATATCTGGTCCATTTAGTTAATGATCTCTGTTAGACTCATTATTTCTCTGTTTGGCTTCTGTCTTGTTGATCTGTTCATAGTTGTGAGTGGGGTGTTGAAGTCTCCCACTATTAAAGTGGATCGATGTTCAATTTAAGTTTCAGAAGCATTTCTTTTATAAATGTAGGTTTCTTTGTATTTGGGGCATAGATGTTCAGTATTGAGATGTCCTCTTAGTGGATATTTCCTTTAACGAGTATGTAATGCACTTCTCTGTTTTTTTTTTATTAACTTCAATTGGAAGTCTATATTGTTTGATATTAGGGTGGCTACTCCAGCTTGTTTCCTGGGTCCATTTGCTTGGAAAACCTTTTCCCAGCCCTTTCCTCTGAGATAGTGTCTATCTTCAATAGTGAGATAAGTTTCTTGTATACAGCAAAAAGATGGGTCTTGTTTACGGATCCAGTCTGTTAGTCTGTGTCTTTTTATTGGTGAATTGAGTCCATTGATGTTGATGGATATTAGTGACCAGGGGTTGTTATTTCCCATTATTTTGGTATAGCTGGTTGTCTTGTGTTTCTTTTTGTTTAGTTGCTGTGGAGATTTCTATTTCCTCTGTTTTCTTGGGTGTAGTTATCTTCTCTGTGTTGGAATTGTCCTTCTAGGATTGTCTGTAGGGCTGGGTATGTGGGGAGATATTGTTTAAATTTGATTTTGTCATGGTATATCTTGTGTTCTCCATCTATGTTGATAGAGAGTTTTGCTGGGTATAGTAGTCTGGCTGGGCACCTATGTTCTCTCAGGGCTTGTAGAACATCTGTCCAGGCCCTTCTAGCTTTTAAAGTTTCTGAGGAGAAGTCAGGTGTGATTCTGATGGGTCTGCCATTGTATGTGACTTGGCCCTTTTCTCTTACAGTTGTTAATATCCTTTCTTTGTTCTCTACATTTGGAGTTTCTATTATTATGTGGCGATAGGAGTTTCTTTTCTGATCTAATCTGTTTGGTGTTCTGTAAGCCTCTTGGATTTTTACTGGCATCTTTTTCTTTAGGTTTGGGAAATTTTCTTCTGTGATTTTGTGGAAGATATTTCCTGGACCATGGAGTCGGGACTCTTCTCTTTCCTCTAGGCCTATAATTCTTAGGTTCCTTCTTTTCATTGAGTCCTTGATTTCTTGGATGTTGTGGGTGAGAGATTTTTTAGCTTTCTCATTTTCTTTGGATGTTGTACTGATTTCTTCCATCTCATCTTCCATGCCTGAGATCCTGTCTTCCATCTCTTGCATCCTATTTTTGATACTCACATCTGTAGTTCCTATTCTCTTCTCTTTATTCTCCATTTCCTCTTTTAACTCTGACTGTGTTTTCTTTATTGTTTCCGTTTCTATTTTCATGTCTTGAATGGTATTGTTTGTTTTGTACATTTCCTTCTCCACTTGCTTGTTTTTGCCTGGAAATCGTTCATTGCTCTGTCCTTTTCCTGTTCAAGCTGATTCACCTTGGCTTGGAGCTCTTTCATGGTGTTATTCGTTGTTTTGACTTGAAAAATTTTGGCTTCTTTGAATTCCTTCTTAAATTTAAGTTCTTCTTGAAGGGACTCTATCACTTTCCATAATGTAGAATTGTCATCATTTCAATGTGTTTCAGCTGTGTTGAGGTGGTTCGGGCTGAATGGAATAGCATTGCATTCTTATGTTGGAGTCATTTTGCTCTGATTTTTTTTTTTTTTTTTTTTTGGTCTGGGGCCTCTGGCCATGTGGAATTTTTTAGCTGTCTTCTGGACTTGGGTCCAAAGGGGGTTCTTTGGTGTAGGAGTCGAATTGCCTTACTCCACCCCTATAAGATGAGTCATTCAGCCCTGCCTCCTAGGTGTGGACCTAAGTAATCCAGGTGGTGGAGCTGTGTTCAAGTAAGCTCTGGTTCCCTGCCAGAAGGGCCAGTACTCATACAAATGTCCGATATATGACAATTTCAAATATCTCGCAGTTTGCCCAGGGTTGATTCCTGTGGTGGGTAAATCTGCCCTTCACCCCCAATAGCCTTGCTGCTCCCACGCCTTGGAAACTGGCCAGTGACTTCACAGCAGTGGGTTGCGATCTGCAGTCTGAAGGCACTTTCCAGCAGAGCTGTGCTCACTTCCAAGGTTTGCAACCTTTTGCCAGATAGCTGGATTGTCTGTGCAAGATGTGGGAGTGCTCAGCAGGGTGGGAATTATCTCTGTGTGGGATCTGAATCTGCCTGCTGGGTATTAGATTGGAACTTACCTGGAGTCTCTCCTGGTGGGGGATGGGGGATCTCGATTCCCGGGTCCAGCTGCTTCCTTGCGTGTCCAAGAGTGGGAAGGAACATCCTGCCCAGGGACCCTCAGTGGTCCTTGTGTAGTTGGGTGAGATTTAGAAGGGGTCGATCCATTTGTACAGCATCCTGCAACACTTGTCGCCCTTTGACTGTTAACCCCAAAATCAAAATACGTCCACGCAGGCCGCCACCATCTTGGATTCCCCCCGCCCCACATCACATTTTGAGCCTTCCTTATTAATTAATTTCTTTGGGCCTGTGGATTGTAGCATGGTTATCCTGTACATAATGGCTAATATCTGCTTACGAGTGAGTAAATACCATATGTGTCTTTTTGGGTCTGCATTAGCTCACTCAAGATGATCTTTTCTGGTTCCATCTATTTGCCTATAAATTTCATGATGTGTTTGTTTCTAATAGCTAAGTGGTATTTTATTCTGTAAATTCAAAGTTTTCTATAAAATGTTTTACAGAAAAATTAAAAATCCACAAAGAATATAAAATCTAAAGTTTTAAAACAGAAAAGTTCACATGAATCTGAATCTATTATTTAGAATTCTATTTCCTAGTACATATTGGAAGCCTCATATAAAATGCTGTCTCTGTGCATTTCCCTCCCTGTCATTCTAATGAGAACCTCATAGAGAAACAGAGTCAAAGACTCCTGTCTTAATTGATATCATGGTATGGTTCTCTGTTTAATGGTATTCTCCTAGAAGATATGATGCACAGACGACTTAAATCTGATAGGGCTTGCTTCATCCTAATATTTACGTTTTTACTATTTCTATTAATTCTACTCTATCATATTTAATTTCCTTAATAATTTCCATGTCTTAATAAGTATAATGTAATACAATATATTACAGGTTGTAAATATTTTTCAAAACACTATAGTTTATTGCATTGTACCTATTTATCTTAAATTTATTTTCAAAATTCTACAGTGTTATAAGTTATCATTTGATATATTCTTAGATATTTCAAAGGGAAAATTCATGTTCCATTTGACCACAACACAAAATTTCCTTTTTAAAGAAATCATAACATACACGATAATCAAGAAACTTCTATATATCCTCAAATTTTTAATTTTATATGAGTATATGAGACACTTGAAGAAAATATTGCTTTAACTTATATGATTATGTAACCTTTTCAAAAACTAAAAATATCTCCTATGTTCTTACTACTGGCCTTCCCTTAGAACTCATAGAGCATGTAATTTTTAAGATACTTAACTTCCTTTTCATTTTTATAGCCACATTGTCTTAGTTTTTCTATGGATTTACTAAAATGCCATGACTGTAGACTTGGTGGCAGAAGGGCTCATTTCGATTTAGAAATCTCAGCACACAGAGTGAGAACACAAATGAGGTAAGTCTGGACAGAGACTTAAGGAATATCATAACCTAGAGGCAAAAACTGAAGGAGAAGCAAAGAAAGAATACTGGTTATTGACTTGCTCAGGCTGATTTCTTTTAGAACTCATTATCTTCAATCAAGGGAGGAACCACCCACAATGGTCTGGACCCTTCTACATCAATCATTGCTCAAGAAAATGTCCCCAGAGAATTGCCTACAATCCATTCTTTTGAAGGAAATCTCAGATATGGCTACATGATAAAAAGTAGCCATTACATTAATTTTCTGTTAATTTTTACCCCTATGTCTAGTACACATAGTACTACCCTCTATGCAGTGAACTTGAATAATTTAGCATTTGTTTCTGATGTACTTCAAATTTCATAAATTGTATTGTGTAAAAATGTTACACTGGGCACATAGTTTTATTTTATGTTTGTCTAAGAAACAAAATGAGCCAAGAACAAATAAAATATCTCATACTGTCAGCAAAACACTTATTTTTGTGATCAAATATCATTGATTTCTCAATAAACATGGAGTTCTCGTGTTTTTTTTTTTTTTTTTGTACTCAGTGTTTATAATGACCTACATAGTAAAATGTAGGTATTATATTATTGCTAGATATGTTTTAAAAGGCTCACTTTCCCTATTTACTTGGTAAAAGCAACAATATAAAGTACAAGATATCTGCTTGGCATTTATACTTAAAATTGTATAACTTCTTCAACAATATTATTGCTTTTTATTTACATTTAATATATACTTAACATTTGATATTATAAGTAATATAAATTTATAGTTCTGACCAAATGAAGTTAGCAATTTCAACAGTAAACCTGGCATTTAAGTCAGAATCCATGTGTAATTTTTCCCACATTGTAGTCTTGAAAATTCATATTTATTTTGTGAAAAGTTAATAAACCTTGTCATAGAAATTATTTGAATCAACATTTTATTTGAATGCTAATTAGCAATTAAATTTTGTTCATTTTAAACATATAATTACATTAAAAAGTATAAATATAAACAGCATAATATTTTTGTATTTGTAACATTGTAAATGACACAGAAGGAATGGAATGATATCTTTATATAATTTGATGACATAAACAAGCAATGTGACAAAAGATAAATTAAACCCAATAAAAAGTAAATAAATTTCACAATGCCATAATATAATACTCTTTTCTTGGTTACTATATTTCTTGTTGTTAAATTTTTGTTTTTTAAAATTCTTTATATGTTTTACAAGCTTAGCACATACTGGATGTATAATTTAGTTTATGACTTTTTGATATTCGATAACCTGCCACTTTGTTGAAAATGACAAATAATTTTTACAATACCAAATTGTTTCAAGGAAATTACAGCCTTTATAAAATATAAACTAATGTTTATATAGGAATATGACTATAGATTCTGAAATATTACAGAACTTCAGAAAGATCAGTGAAGGTTATTCATATCATTGTGACAGGCAGAAACTTTCTTGAATTTCAAGGTTATACTTAATGGATATTTAAATAAAACCATAGAGTTCTTAAGATGCTTAAAAGATATTTTAGACACCAAAGGTAGAGTCATGTAGATGCTGATTTTTGTAATGGATACTAGCAGCACTCCCAGGACATCTGCAGTTTTTTAAAATAATATCTTGAAAACAATGGCAATTTGAACTAAATCATATAAAGTTTGAAAGCCAAAGGTAAAATATTCAAGATTCCTTCAGGACATAAGAATACTGATCACCTGTGTGCATTTATCAATATTGCTGAAAAAGGAGGGGAACAAAAATGATAGCTGAACTAAAAGACATGGAACGCTGTAGAGACTGGGTCATCACTTTGTCCAGCAGTCACATTGCGCTGAGGCAAGCAAGCAGTTAACACAACCAAGTAGCCAGAGTTTATTCAAACTCTGGGAGTGTAACCTGTAGTACTTTATTTTAGTCATATTTAAACACAGCAGAATTAGGTAAACACTTTCCTGGTGATGATTAGCTTAGTCCATGTTCACAATAAAGCATACATATGTCTCCTTGAGCTATGTAAGCTAACTAAAGATTGGACATGATTACATGAAAACTGTATAACATACATGTGACACCTTCCACTAAAAAAAAAAAAAAAAAAAAAAAAAAAAAGGTTCTTTGATTGACTGAGAAAACAACCTTGTGATAAGCATCCAGGGTGGGGGGATTCCTGTGGTCTCACACGGGTAATACAAATGTGGCCAGGCTATAAACCATGTCTACTTTCAGCATTCTGGCACATAACTGGTCATGAATCCCTTCCTTTGAAGGAACAACTCTGTGTGTTTAACTTTTTAGGTACACCTAGTCCTACTTGTGAACACATAGTCCTCTGTGCTGCCTACAGAGAATACATGATAGATTGACGTAGAAATTCAGTTCTAAGCAATAGATTATTAGCAGGTATGTTTAGATTTCTAAAGTGCCTGGTGGTGGATTAGATAACACAGTGAATAAACTTACCTGGTACACAAACATGATGCTTCATTTCTTTCCACACAATCCAGGTAAGAAGGAAGGAGAGAAACTACTCCAGAAAATTATTCTATGACTATACATGTCCTTCCATACATCCACACCTATCTAACATGAAAATAAATATACAAAATGATATTTAAAAATAATAAAACAGAAAAGTTCTTTGGTTGAATGATTATCCTTCTCCTTCTGACCTCTTCCCTTTCAAATGGGAATATTCTTTTTTAAAATTATTTTTCCATTAATTAATTTATTTGATCACTTTATAGTTTGGCCACAGACCCCTCCCTTGTAGCTTCCCAGTCCTACCTTCACATACCTCTCCCCCTACTCCCCCTTTATATATCCTCAGAGAAGGGGAGGCCCTCCTTGCGTATCAAACTACCTTATCATATCAAGTCTCAGTCTCCACTTCTCCCACTGAGGCTGTACAAGGCAGTCCAGCTCTGGGAAGGGGACCCAAAGGCAGGCAACAGTGTCAGAGACAGCCACTGATCCAATTTTTAGGGGACTCACATGAAGAATAAACTGCATATTTGTTACATATATGGAAAGTCTAGGTCCAGCCCATGCATACCCTTGGTTGATGGTTCAGTGTGTGTGAGCCCCCATGGGTCTAAGTGAGTTTCTTCTGCAGGCCTTCTTGTGGTGTCTTTGACCCCCCTGGTACCCTCACTCTTTCCACTCACTCTTCCACAAGACTCCCTAAGCTATGTCTATGGTGTAACTGTGGCTTTCTGTATCTGTTTTCATCAACTACTGGATGAAGTTACGCTTAGACTCCTGTCTGCAAGTTTAGCAGAGTATCATTAACAGTGCTAGGTGTAGAAGGAAATATTAATTTTTTAAATTGATACTTATGAGTATTTGAGCATCGTAGTTATCCCTTAGACCACTTATGAGTAATCGCACAGACTCCTGGGTACCATATATTGTAGGAAATAGGGTTATTTATAATTGATACCTATGATTATTTGAGTGATAGAGTTATCCCTTAGACCTCTTATACATAATCACTCAGATACCTGATGTATTTTTATCAAGCCTTAGTCTGAATTATATAAACTTAGCCCAGTTAGCTTTTAATGCTACTCCCCAAATAAAACCCAGCAAATATACATATATACACATACACACACATATATACATACATACATATATATATATATATATATATATATATATATATATATCCTAAAGCTGTTATTCTCCAAACTATGACCATGTTCCAGGTCACATGGGATGATGTTTTTCCATATAACCCATGGCTTGCTTTCTCCTTTCTTCTCCTTGGCTTCTTCTCTCTCCTGTCATCCTTTCTCCTGCAGAAGCCTGCCAACCATTACCCCTAGCTATCTCTCCTCTACCAAATCCAGGGTGCAACATTTTATAAAACCAATCAAGTTTAAATTAGGTAGAGCAAGGTTTACAAAAGAAATACAGGTACACACATGACAATGTCCTTGATGGATGGCAATTAGAACTTGGGGCCAATAATTAGCAATAGAATACAAAAAGCTTTCAGATCACCCAAGCATCAGGGGTTGGATCTCCTATGGTATGGGTCTGAAGTTGGGCCAGTCATTGGTTGGTCATTCTGTCAATCTCTGCACCATCTTTATAACTACTTCTTTATTACTACTACTTTATAACTCCATTTTGTAGGCAGGGCACATATTGGGTGGAAGGTTTTATGGATGGGTTGGTGTCCTCCTCCTACCACTGGAAATCCCACCTTGCTTTAGAGGATAGTAACTTCAGCTTACATACCCCCCCCCCCCCACTGCCAGGAGTCTCATCTAGGGTCACAACCAAATACTTTCACGGGTCTCCCTCATTCCAGAGATGCCCCTCCACTGATTTCTATTGTCTCTCTCTCTATCCTCCCCTCCTGGACCCTATCTCCTCACACCTGATCAACACCCCTGTTTGGCTCTCCACCTCTTTCCCCACACAGTTCCTCTTTCCATCTACTGCTGATGTCTATTTTATTTCCCCTTCCGAGTGAGATATAAGGACCCTCCCTTGAGCCCTGTTTGTTAGTTAGCTTCTTTAGGTCTGTCAGTTGTAGTACGGATATCCTGTACTTTATAGCTAATATCCACTTACGGGTATATATACTATGCATTATTTTCTGGGTCTAGGTTACTTCACTCAGGATAACATTTTCTAGTTCCATCAATTGGCTACAAATTTCATGATGTCCTTGTTTTTAATAGCTGAGTAGTATATCATTATACAAATGTATCACATTTTTAAATATGTATTCTTCCATTGAGGAACATTTAGATTCTGGCTAATACAAATAAAGGTGCTGTGAACATAGTTGAGCACTGTCCTTGTCATGTGATGGAACATATTTGTCGTATATATCCCCCGGAGTGGTATAGCTGGGTTTTGAGGCAGAAATATTCCCAATTTTCTGAGAAACCATCAGATTGATATCCACAGTGATTATACACATTTTCTCTACCACCAACAATGGAGGAATGTTCCCCTTGCTTCACATCCTTACCACCATGTGCTGTCACTTGAGTTTTTGATCTTAGCCATTCTGAGTTGTATAAGATGGAATATTAGAGTTGTTTTGATTTGCATTTCCACAGTAACTAAGTAAACTGAACATTTCTTTAAATGTTTCAAGGCCATTAGATATCTGTGCTGATTATTTGGTTTGTTGGTGTTTAATTTCTTGAGTTCTTTATATATTTTGGATACTAGCCATTTGTCAAATGTAAGATTGATGAAAATCTTTTCCCATTCTGTAAGCTGTCATCTTGTCCTATGAGAGGCCCTGGAGGGACCCCTAATTAAGACCCTAATAGTTCCATTCCCTGAAATGGGCTCAGTACTTACTAGGAAAACAACAGAACAATTAGTTTAGCCATTTGACTTGAGAAAGATAAGATTGTTTAGAATTACTAACTGCTAAATGTAGATTTAAAAACTCTCCCTTTTTATGATCAACTCAAGGTCTGCCCCTGTCTTATGATCAACTCATGATTGTTGACTAACTAGGCCAAAAGGACTTGCACTTTTTCCAAAGGTTGCCCGCGTTTCAGTTTGAATGCCCCAATTATGTTGAGGATTACCTAACCCACCCTGAAATTCTCCTGAAAGCCTTTAAAAAGAGCCTGTGAGCTCATCTCAGGCCTAATTGGTGATCCCAGCATGCTGGAGCTCTGCAGAAAAATAAACTTTCATTGCTTTTGCATGCTATCTGAGTTTGGGTGTCTTCCTCAGCACATTCCAGACCCTAAGACTATTAACAGTGAATTTTACCTTACAGAAGCTTTTCAGTTTCATGAGGTTCCATTTATTAATTATCGAACTTAGTGCATGAGCTGTTGGTGTTTTGTTCATGAAGTTGTCTCCTGTACTAATGTGTTCATGGCTATTCCTCACTTTGTTTTCTATAGGATTTAGTGTGTCTGGTTTTATGTTGATGTCTTTGATCAATTTTGACTTTAGTTTTAGCAGGGTGATAGATATGGGTCTAGGTGCATTCTTCCACATACAGATGGCCAGTTAGACCAGCACCTTTTGTTGAAGTGGGTTTTTTATTTCATTGTATGTTTTTGGGTTCTTTGTCAAAAATGAAGTGTCATAGGGTTTGGGTTTATTTCTGGATCTTATATTCAATTCATTGATCTACCCATCTATTTTTATGACAATACCATGCAGTTTTTATTACTATTGCTTTGTAGTACAGCCTAAAATCAGCAGTAGTGTTACCTCTGGAAGTTCTTTTATTGTACAGGATTTTTTAACTATCCTGGGATTTTTATTTTTCATATGAAGTTGAGAATTACTCCTTCTAGGTCTGTAAAGAATTGTGTTGGAATTTTGATGGGAATTTCATTGAATTTGTAGATTCAATGAAATTTGGTAAGATAGCTATTTTTATTATGTTAATCCTACTGTACCATGAGCATGAAAGATCTTTCCATTTTCTGATATCTTCTTCAGTTTCTTTTTCCAGAAACTTGGAGTTTTTGTCACATAGTCGTTCACTTACTTAGTTAGAGATCCTTGGTTACCTGAGATATTTTATATTATTCGTGGCTATTGTGAAGGGGTTGTTTTCTTAATTTGTTTTTCAGCCCGTTTATCATTTGTATAAAGGAGGGTTACTGTTTTATTTTTTGTTCGTTTTTTGGTTTTTTTTTTGAGATTTTGTATCTGAAGGTTCTGTTAGTTGTTACTGTTCTTGGGTAGAGTTTTGGGATTCACTGATGTACACTATTATATCATTTGTGAATAGAGATACTTTGACTTCTTCCTTTCCAATTTGTATCCGTTGGTTTCCTTTAGTTCTCTTTTTGCTCTAGCCAGAATTTCAAGTACTATATTGAATAGATATGGAAAGAGTAGGCAGTCTAATCTTGTTTGAGTTCAGTGGAATTTCTACAAGATTCTCTACATTTTATTTGATGTTGGCTATTGGTTTGCTGTATATTCCGTTCATTATGGTTAGGTATAGGCCTTGAGTCCCTGATCTCTCCAAGACTTATATCATGAATGGGTATGGGATAGTGTCAAAAGTTTCTTCAGCATGTAGTGAGGTGATTATATGGATTTTTCCTTTCAGTTTGTTTACATGGTGGATTACATTAAGGGATTTTCAAATATTGAACCATCCATGCCTCCCTGCTATGAAGTCTACTTGATCATGGTGGATGTTGTTTTCGATTCTTTATTTGAATAGGTTTTCTAGTATTGAGAATATTCTTGAAAATAATCCTAAGCCTTGTTTTGTGTGTGGCACGTATGTGTAATCTTTTCATTTCCTAGATTTATAAGTTGAACCCTTTAACAAAATTATATTTGTACTTATCTGAATTAAGACCAGATTCTGGATATTGAGCTCATAAAATAATGACATTCATCTACTGTAGTAATGGAAGTGTTGACTGGGAGGAGTCATTGCAGCAGAGAGAATGAATTGATGTTCCCAACCTCCAGGATTGTTTCCAAGAATTCTCTTACTTTGGCAGTCACTCTTTCAGAGACATGATTTTTTCTGGGGCCAATTTTGAAATATGGCAGATATGATGCTTCATCACTTCTGTAACTAGAATATAACAATCACTGTAGCCTTTGCCTTTTTAAAAAATCTCTTCTCTGATCACATACTTAAAGGATCCACTTATCATATTGTAAGCAATTCTGTGATGAATTGGCATGGTAACTAATAGAAGACCTGTCAAAAAGTTCATGAGTGAACTTGGGAAAAGTTTCTTCTTAAGGCTTCAGTAGAAGTGTAAAAGTCTGAAGTCTGACTCATACCTCATGGGAGGACAATGGTCAGTAACAGGCATATTATAGATTCCCAACATTCTGAAGCTGATTAAGTATTTTTATAAACTTTTATGCCTTGTAGTTAACAAGTTGATTGGCTCAATCTCACAAGTTCATGGAATAAGTTGGTAGAATAAGTTTTAAGATGTCATAAAATCCTGTCCTTAATCATTGACACTCTTCACTTTCTCTTGATATTTTTTATTCTTTTTTTAATGTTTATTTATTAACTCAAGATACATCTCCATCACATCCTCCACATTCCACCCATCCTGGTCCCATCCTCTCACCATCTACCCTCTATCCAACCTATCCTACTCCTCTGGTGTAAGGTCCCCCCACATAGCAACCCCTTTCAGTTCATAAGCCACATGAGGGCTAAGAGCTTTCTCTTGCACTGGGGGCCTACATCGCAGTTCCACTAGGGTGAAATATCCTACAAAGTATCTTTCTGGGTCTGAGTTATCTTACTCAGGATGAGGTTTTGTAGTTACATCCATTTGACTGCAAATTCATTGATTTCCTTGTTTCCGATAGCTAAGGAGTATTCCATTGTGTAAATGTACCACAACTATTTTTATGCATTCTGGGTTGTTTCCAGTTTCTAGTTATTATGAATAAAACTTTTATGAATATAGGTGAGGAGATGCACTTGTGGTTTGGTGAGGAATCTTTTTGTTATATAACCAGGAGTGATATGGCTGGGTCTTGCGGTAGAGCTATTCCAAATTTTTAAAGATATCACTAGACTAATTTTCCATAATGGTTGTACAAGTCTGCACTCCCACCAGCAAAGGAGTGTTCCCGTTTTCTACAACTTTGCCAGCATGTGCTCTCATTTGAGTTTTAGATTATAGCCATTCTGACAGGTGTGGGATAAAATCTCAGAGTTGTCTTGAGTTGCATTTCTCTGATGATTAAGGATGTTGAACATTTCTTCAAGTGTCTCTTGGCCATTAGAGATTATTCTTTTGTGAATTCTCAATTTAGCTCTGTACCTCCTTTTTTCATTGGATTATTTGGTTTCTTGGTGTTTAATTTCTTGAGTTCTTTTTTTGCTTAATACATTTATTAAATTAAAAAACTACACTGTGAAATTGAGATTTAAACTAAGTCCACTTCATGGTCAAAGGTTTACTCTAAGCTTTCTTACATTATTTATATTTCATTCATTGTCTTCACTATTTTTTAACATTTATTTACATCTCCATTACCGCCCCCCTCCCTCCACCACCTTCTAGTCCCACCCTCCCACACTCTACCCCTTCTCCAACACATCCATTACTTCAGGTGTGAGTTGCCTCCATATATCAACCCCCCTGAGTTAATTATTCACATGAGGTCTAAGAACTTCCTTTTGCACAGGGGGCATATATGAGAGTTCCACTAGGGTGGAGTGTCCCAATAACAGGTAACCAAGTCCATGTTCCTGTTCTTTGAGGTCTATTGATTGTATGATGGTTATCCTGTACTATATGGCTAAAATCCAGTTATAAGTGAATATATGTCATGTGTCTCTTTCTGAGTCTGAGTTAGCTCACTCATGATGAGCTTTTCTAGTTTCATCCATTTGGTTGCAAATTGCATGATTACTTTGCTTCTGATAGCTGAGTAGTATTCCATTGTGTAAATGTACCACAATTTTGTTTTGTTTTTGTTGTTGTTGTTGTTTTTTGTTTTTTTATCCATTCTTTGGTTGAAGGACTTCAAAGACCTTAACATAAAACCAAACAAACTAAATTTAATAGAAGAAAAAGTGGAGAAAAGCCTGAAACTCATTGGCACATGTGACAACTTCCTGAACAGAACACCAATAGCTCAGGCCCTAAGGTCAACAATCAATATATGGGACCTCATGAAACTGAAAAGCTTCTGTAGGACAAAGGACACTGTTATTAGAACAAAACGGCAGCCTACAGACAGGGAAAAGATCTTTACCAGCACCACTTCTGACAGAGGGCTAATATCCATAATTTATCAGGAACTCAATAAATTAAAGACCAACTGTCGCGTCCCCCCTTGTCCAGCAAGGAATGACGCAACTCGCAAAAGCTCTTCTCCTGCAGTTTATTCAGGTCCCTTGAAAACAGTCTTCCGAATGCCCGGGCAGACCCAACCCACAGGCTAAATACTAAATGAACAGCCAATCAAGTAAAGCCACATGGTGCTATCTTAGAGGCCCACGTATGCGGAAGCAAGCCAGATCAGCGGTCTTAGCCAAATATGGACTTGTTTATTATCGAGAGCGCTCACCATCGGGCTGGTGGAAGGCGGAGACCAGCGCCATCTTTAAGGCGCGGCACGGAGACCAGCGCCATCTTTAAGGCGCGGCATGTCGCAGCTCTCTACAGTTCCTCCTTTTTTTTTTTTTTAAAGTTGGTAGAGGTCCCTGGAAAGGTTTCGTAATCCCCCTATTTGGGGATCTCACGGTGGGCCTGAGCCTGTAGGAGGGCGGTGCTCAAACTCTTACCCGTCTCTGGGTCAGCCTCCCCACTCGGGACTGCCCTGTCTTAGGTGGCCGAGACTTACCCGTCAACTCCGTCACTGACTTACCAGACCCTAATATCCGTGGAACGAACTCCTCAGTGGGCAGGGACTATGCTTAGTGAAGATTTACTTCACGGCAGCAAGCCATGCCTGAGGGGACTGGCCCGCCTCAATGGCAACAAGGGCTTGTATAATCATGGCTGCGTTATGCTTTTGTGTGGCTCTCATTTTGTAGATGCACCATAGGCAAACCAGAGAGGCTAGCATCATTAGTATCGCCAAAGAACCTACACCCGCCCACTCCTTAAGATGATCCATAGCCGTCTGTATCCAAGAAGTCAAGCCAGTAGCCAGGCTCAGATCCACCCGAGTGGAGTTGATGTGGATGATTGTCGCTCTCAGCTCTCTCATCAAATTTTCAAATTCAGCCGATCAATCCTGTAAGAGGAACTTTGACAATTGTCTGGACAAATTAGCAGCTTTTGTATAATTTTGATATTGTACGGAAGTAACACACAAACCTTGCATTTTCCACTCACACCCCAATTGTGCTAGTTGCCAAAGAGAATCAATCTGTTCTTGTATTAAATCTATGCGTTGATTAACTATCATAAGACTTCCTTTGAGATGAGAATTCATAGAGGCCTGAGTATCCAATGCCTGTGCCACAATGGCTGAGATGTTATTCAGAGCATTGGCAGTCTGTATAGAACTAGACAAGGCGATAGCTGAGGCAGTAGCTCCCACAGCAGCAACAGTGATAGCAGTAACAATAGCTGCAGTGATGCCAAAATCTCTTTTAAATCTGAATAGCATCATGGTATTAGGAGCCTCTACAGGAACTGGTACATATCGAGGCATTCTAGTCACCACAGCCACAGGAAAGGCTGTGGCATTCCAGCATAGGGCATAAAAACATGTGCCTGGAGTGCATACTAACTTTTCTTCACTTAAGGATGCACTCCCATTACTTACAATCCACAGAAAAGGAGGCCAGAGACATACTGGCGAAGCTGAAAAGCTCTTGTTGCGATAAGAATGAAACAAAGAATTCCAAGTACCAGAGCCACTACCGCTAGAGAAATCCAATCTGGTAGCAGACCCTAGGGAAAAATTACCTCTTTGATAAATTCCTCCCCCAAGCATAATGACAGGTCCCAAGTCCATGCAACTTCCATTTACTCCACACAAAAGCCACAAATCAAAAGGATTGGTGGCAGTCTGCTGAGGATCCCTAGTAGATATATCAAGCATTCCTGTACAAGACTTATTCACTATATTACTAATCATGGGGCTAAAGGAAAAATAATCTTGTTGAACCCAAACTGCTCTGCGCTCCTGACATCCAGTCCAGGGAAAAGGTCCTTCCTCTCCTGTGGATCCTCTACAAAAAGGTGCCCAGCGTGGCTGTCTGGGGGGGTCCCGGTCAGAGACTCGTGTGGGCCACCATCCTTCAAGGCGAGAACCATTGCCTGAAAACAAACCACCACTCCTACCCCCAAACCTCAGTTGTGGTAAAAAATCTGCTGACTGCTGAGACAATTTAATGCATTTGTATCATCTGACCTATTGAAGCTCATTAAAAAGCACAAACTACCCTTCAAGCTGACATTTCTATTACCCTCTATAGGGCTTCTCTGATCATCAAAGGGAAGGTAGGGTGAGCCTAAGCTTCTATTACTGCTAAATAAGCGTGGAAACACAGTTGCATCATGTCTGACCAGGATCGACTTTGGGAATATCGACAGGATCCCCCATCTCGGCTCGGTCATTCCTGACATACTCACTGCTACTAACACCAGGATCCTTAGGAAGGTCTTCATGACGAATCTTCCTCACAAGGCGTTCAGGCACCCACACTGGATCTTGTTGATCCTGAGGAAAAACACAAACAGACCCTCTCGCCCTTGTTAGCACGGGGTCAGGCCCCCGCCAAGAGCCTGTCAGAATGTCCTTCCACTTCACCATGCTTTTAGGTGAACCATGGGAATCCTGATGTCTGTCCGCTGCTGAGCGGCCTTGAGCATCCAAATTGAAAAAATTTAAAGTAAATAAGGCTAAAGACATTCTCTCCTTGGGGGTACGGCCTTGGCCTATTCCCCCTTTTTGTTTTTGCAAGCATTCTTTCAAGGTGTGATGAGCACGCTCCACAATTCCTTGTCCTTGAGGATTGTATGGTAATCCGTGATTAAGCTGTACCTCCATCTGATTACAGAAGGAGACAAAGGACTGAGCCGTATAGGCTGGTCCATTGTCCGTTTTCAGCTGCTGTGGTTTTCCCCATGCAGCCCAGGCCTCTAAGCAATGTCCTATGACATTGCGAGCCTTTTCTCCACTCATAGGTGTAGCATGTATGATACCTGAGCAGGTATCCACAGATACATGAATATATTTTAAGGTTCCAAACTCTGAAATGTGGGTAACGTCCATTTGCCAGATTTTGAGTGGCAACAACCCTCTAGGGTTCACTCCCACACTGGGAGGATGATGATGAATCACACACTGAGGACAGTCCAAAACTACTTGTCTAGCATCTGCTCTAGACAAATGGAATTTCTGCTGTAGAGTTTTTGCATTTACATGAAATAATTGGTGAAACTGTCTGGCTTGGTCCAGGAATGAGCTCCAAAAAATGCATTCCATTCTGGTCCATTGATCAACTTTATTATTACCTTCACTTAATGGTCCAGGTAATCCTGTATGTGCTCTGATATGTTGAATATAAAAACACCTTTTTCTCTGCCAGATTAAAACTTGTAACTCTTGTAATAAGCTCTTGTAAGTACACATACTGTACTACTATTCTTAATAGGACCTGCTAATTCTAATACTTTCACTGCGTTGACCACATAGACTGAATCTGAAATCAAATTGAATGCAAATTGACATCTTTTAAACACCTTCATTACTATTTTCAATTCTACTATTTGGGGGGAGCCCGGTTGAAATTGACATAACACGGGCTCTTGTCTTTCTATCAAATAGGCTCCACAGCCTGTCTTTGAGCCATCAGTAAACACATTTGGTGACCCTCGAAGTGGTACTGCTGAAGTAACCTTAGGGAATATCACTGGGTGCTCCTTAAAAAATGTTAGCAATGGATGTTTAGGGTAATGGTTATCAATCACTCCTTCAAAGCTACATTGCAATATTGCCCAGTCATCTACAGTGCCACACAAAATCTTAATTTGATAACTGGAATAAGGCACTATTATACTGGCAGGAGCAACTCCAAAAGACTGCAAGCATTGTTGGATACCATTCAAGGCTAAAGCAGCAAGTGCAGTGGGATAATGTTCTATGGATTTTTTCGGAGAAATCTTTGAATAGGTCCATAATAATGGTCCGTCCTGCCATAACAATCCTGTAGGTTGACCATAGGTGGCAAATATGCACAATGCAATGGGCTGTCCTTCCTGCCATCTCTTTAGGAAGGCACTCTGTAACCTTTCTTCCACTTTACATAAAGCTTTTCTTGCTTCCTCTGTTAATTGCCTAGGAGAATTAAGTGCTGAGTCACCTTTCAAAATATCATATAGGGGTCTTATTTCATAATTTGGTAACTTTAAATAGCCTCTTACCCAATTGATATCTCCTAACAACCTTTGAAAATCATTTAGAGTCTTTAAATTATCTTTTCTTATCTCAATCTTTTGAGGTATTATCTTTTCAGGTCCAACCTTCGCTCCTAAATAATCAACCACATTTTCCTTTTGAACCTTATCAGGAGCAGTAAACAACCTTTTCTTTTTTAATAATTGAACTAATTCTTCATAGGCCCGATCTAACATTTGTTCACTCTTAGCTGCCAGTAAGATATCATCCATATAATGAACACATCTCAAATCTGGAAAATTCTTTCTCAAGGGAGCAATGGCTTCCCCCACATACAGTTGGCACATAGTGGGGCTGTTTGCCATGCCCTGGGGCAATACTACCCATTCAAACCGCTGATCAGGTTCCTCATGGTTACAGGATGGAACAGTAAATGCAAATCTCTCACTATCCTTGGCACACAAAGGGATGGAGAAAAAACAATCTCTTATATCTATAACTATAATGGGCCATGAGGCTGGCAAAGATGATAAAAGCGGCAAGCCGCGCTGCACTGGGCCCATGATCTGCATTTGTTGATTTATGGCACGCAGATCATGCAATAATCTCCATTTTCCAGATTTCTTTTTAATGACAAAGATAGGTGTACTCCAGGGAGATACAGATGGTTTTATATGCTTTAAAGACATCTGTTCATCCACCAAATCTTTGGCTGCATTCAATTTTACAGAGGAAAGTGGCCACTGAGGAACCCATACTGGATCCTCTGTTTTCCAAGTTATAGGAATGCCTTCCTCAGTGGCCCCTAGGAAAAACCCAGGCCCTGTCTCTTTTGTCTTTGCTGCATAGATTTGGGACTTTTCCGCCCCTGTAAATATTTTTCTATTCCAAAGCCTGGAGCATATCCCATATCTTGCATCATACGTTGGGCTGAATCAGAATAGTCATTACTCAATTTAAATCCCATATCCTTTAAAAGGTCTCTTCCCCAAAGGGAGATAGGGAGCTCAAGTACATATGGCTGCATTTCTCCTGAGTGGTTCTCTTGGTCCTGCCACTTTAATAACCTTGCACTCATATCTGGAGTCTTAGCATAACCCAGGCCTTGAAGTGTTTGAGAAGAGGCTTGTACGGGCCAACCTGAAGGCCAGTCTTTCTTTGCTATGATACTCCTATCAGCCCCAGTATCCAAAAGGCCCAGGATCTTTTTACCATCAACTTTTAACTCCAAGACGGGGCGTTGGTCCAAATCCAGGGAGAGAAAAGTCAAATCTGTGCCCGTTGACCCAAAACCATCTTTTCCTCTCTCTCTATCCTTTGCTGCATAGCGGTCATGTAAGCTCGGCAACATGATCAATTGAGCAATTCTATCTCCAGGAGAGATAGCCGTTATACCACGGGGGGAGGCTACCATGATCTTAACCACTCCTGTATAATCTGGATCTATAACTCCAGGATGGACAACAAGTCCTCTCAAGGCCGATGATGACCTCCCTAACAACAAACCAACTGTACCAGGTTCAAGGGGTCCTTTAAAATCTGTTTCAATTAACTGGACCCCCATTTGGGGTGTTAATACGAGTCTGGTGGTGGAGCAGAGGTCCAATCCTGCTGAGCCTGCAGTGGCTCTCCGTGGTCTCTCGGATGGCGGAGGGTTGGCCATCTCTCTTGATTCTGTTCTTTGTTCTGATTCTCTACTGCCCCATATATTTGTAGGCCCTGAGGTCGTGGGCCCCGCTGTCCGTTTTTTGGACGAGCGCCACCTTGAGTTAAAGGCTGGCCATGGATGTCATTCACTGAACGGCATTCATTAACCCAATGGTTCCCTTTTTTTACATTTTGGGCATAACCCCGGCCGCCTGGGGCGTTGTACATTTCCTGTACTTTCTGTACTCCTTCCCCTGGGGCACTATCTTTTAAAGTGTCCCATCTTGCCACACTTAAAACAAACTCCTGAACTTCCTCCACCTTTTCTGGCCAACTGTATTACTGCAGCAGCAAGACCAGCATTAGTTAACGGCCCTCCAAGCTCTCTACACACTTTCATCCAGGCTTCTAGGCCTTTGTTCTTATAAGGGGTGATAGCGGCTCTACATTCTTTGGTACATTGCTCATAGACCAACTGTTTTATTAGTGGCAAAGCAGCATCCGGGTCACCAAAAATCTTCCCTGCTGCTTCCACCATTCGTGCTACAAAATCTGAAAAAGGCTCCATGGGGCCCTGTAGAATCTTAGTTAAGTTCCCACTCACCTCCCCTTTATTAGGAAGAGATCTCCAAGCCTTGATAGCTATCTTGTTTATTTGCTCATAAATCTGAATAGGATATCCTATCTGCTGGTTGGCAAATCTCCCCTGCCCAAGCAGCATATTTCTATCCCAGGCTGGATTTCCATCTCTCTGATTATTGGCTGCTTGCTCAGTGGCATACTCAATCAAGAAAGCTTTCCAGTCTAAGTATTTCCCTGGACTTAAGCAGGCACGGACCAGGCCACTCCAATCACTTGGAGTCATACAATGTCTGCTTAATGCTTCTACTTGAGCCATTGTAAAAGAAGCAGTAGTACCATAGGTACGAACCGACTCTGCAAGAGATTTTACTACTTTAAAATCAAGCGGTTCCTCGTACCTGTTCCCTTGTGGGGATATCAAGATATACAGGATAAGCAAACTGTAATTCTGTTCTTACTTGTGTCCACATCCCCGGGCAGAAAGATCTCCCTACTTTCAGTGACTGAACAGGCTGATCTATCTGAGTGGCTTCTGGATATGGAGGAGGAGTTGAAGGTGCCATGGCAACGGCTTTGTTTACGCCAGCTGCCGCCAGCGTGGCTGAAGGCACTGTAGCAATGACTCCACCCACTCCGACTGCTGCTGACGTGTCAGACGCCATGGCAACAGTTCCTCCCACACTGACTGCCGCCTGCGTGTCCTTCTCTTTTATCTTTTTCTTTTCCTTTTTTCTTATAATAGTCCTCTCCAACTGTTCTAGTAGAGCGTGTAGCTCTCCTTCAGAATCTGTGCTCTCTGAGTCCTCAAAATCTCTAAAATCTCTAAAATCTGTGAGATCAGGATAGAGAGGAACTTTCTTTTTGCCTCCCTTTTCACTGTCTGCCTGCTCAAATCTTTCGCCTTTGTTACTTTCCTTTTTACTGTCTACCTGCTCAGATCTTTCCCCTTGCAGCAGTTCCAAGGCTGACTCTCCCTCTTTGATTGCATTACAACATCTCTGATCTTCTAAACAACTCCTCACCATTTTCCAAATCGGTCTTACTCCATGCTTCAGAGTCCCTTGCTCCCAAGCAAAATCCAAGTCCCTGCCCAATCTGTCCCAGCAGGATACTGTAAGATTCCCGGAACCGCAAACCACGGAGCCACGGAATCACATTCATTCAAAAATCTTTCTAGGGTAGACTTCTTAATCTTTAATTTCCTAGCTAAAAGTAGCTCCTGAAGAGCCAGAAAAATTGGGTGTGACTCAGACAACCCCATGTTTAAAAATTTTACTTTCAGTTTGCAGCTTCCCCACGAAACTGTATCTTTTGTTCGCTATCTCCGCGAAACTTTACTGTACGTTCACTATCTCCGCGAAACTTTTCCTTGTGTTCGCTATCTCCGTGAAACTTTATTGTCCTGATTTATCCCAGGAACTTACCAACGCGTTGCCCCTGACTACAGGAGTTCTGAGTCTTTTCTGGGTCCCTGTACGGGCCACCACTTTGTCGCGTCCCCCCTTGTCCAGCAAGGAATGACGCAAATCGCAAAAGCTCTTCTCCTGCAGTTTATTCAGGTCCCTTGAAAACAGTCTTCCGAATGCCCGGGCAGACCCAACCCACAGGCTAAATACTAAATGAACAGCCAATCAAGTAAAGCCACATGGTGCTATCTTAGAGGCCCACGTATGCGGAAGCAAGCCAGATCAGCGGTCTTAGCCAAATATGGACTTGTTTATCATCGAGAGCACTCACCATCGGGCTGGTGGAAGGCGGAGACCAGCGCCATCTTTAAGGCGCGGCACGGAGACCAGTGCCATCTTTAAGGCGCGGCACGTCGCAGCTCTCTACAACCAACAAACCACGTAACCCAATAAAAAAATAGGGTACAGAGCTAAACCGAGAATTCACAAAAGAGGATTCTAAAATGGCCAAAAGACACTTGAAAAAATGCTCAACATGCTTAATCATCAGAGAAATTCAATTCAAGACAACTCTGAGATTCCATTTCACTCCTGTCACAAGGGCTAAGATCAAAAACTCAAATGACAGCACATGTTGGAGAAGTTGGGGACAAAGGGGAACACTCCTCCATTGCTGGTGTGGTTGCAAACTTATACAACCTCTATGGAAATCCATCTGACAGTATCTTAGAAAATTTGGAATAGCTCTACCTCCAGACCCAGTCATACCACTCCTGGGCATATATCCAAAAGATTCCTCCTCAATCCACAAGTACATCTCCTCAACTATGTTTATATCAGCTTTATTTGTAATAGCTAGAAACTGAATTCCTTGAGATATTTATATATTTCGGATATAAACCCTCTTTTGGAAGTAGGATTGGTGAAGATCATTTCCCAATCTGTAGGCTGCCATTCTTTTCTAATGACAGTGTCCTTTGTTTTTGGTATTTATTCTTTTCTTCCTCTAATCCTTATCACCTTCCTCATATTTCCTTCTTTTGTCATTCTTTTCCTTTATGAATGAATTTCCTAATGAAATGAAGTCTTTATTTCATTTCATTCTTTTTCTCATTTCTTTTAATTTTGCCCCTTTTCATCTTCTTACTCTTCTGTTACCTTCTCCTTGATTTCCCTCTTTATCTTTATTCTCTCTTGTTTATTCATTTTATTTTATCCTTTTCATTTAAAAAAGGCCATATTTCTAATGACATGCAGCAGATTCAGTGATAGAGAAACATGTTTCTAGATGTGTAAATTCTTTTAGTCATTATTTTTTTTATCTTGTGAAGGAGAGAGACAGTAATGTTTATATATTAATGGTATAAATTTAATATAAGATATAGTAAAATAGTTACTGTAGTTATACAGAAAGATAAGACATTTTAAAATAGGTAATTCATAAGGACGGATAGGTTGTTTAAGACTATCTCAGAGGGTATTGTATGTGGAACATCTATAATCATAATTCTGTTTTATGTTACCATGGTCATTAACAACTTATATGTTCCTTTGTGATAAATGTTTTTAGTTCAGGTATGAGTATATGACTTATAAATTAAGATGTGTCTTCTCTTGGGCACAAAGAACACATTGTCTCATTTGTTACTGGAACTGTTTATAACGTCAAGAAATATGTCATGATGACAGCACAGTCAACATGCTGGGAAGGAGAGTGCACAAAGCAAGGAATAAACATTAGGGTGCCTGATGGAATCATGTCTTGAGACTGTACAGTTCTGTACCTTGTATTATCTGAAATATTTAATTGTATTATTTAAAGGATAGCTTTATAGCATCTACATATTATATATAACATATATACAATATTATAGCATTCTATGATTAAGTGAATACGGGAAATTGATCTTTAGCCCATTTACTTAATTTTTAAAAGTTTCTTATATTGATACTAGAGATTATATGTGTGTATGAGATTGTTGATAGATGATAGATACATAGATGCATACTTAGATGATACAAAGATAAATGGAGAGTTGTAAATAAATTATCAAGGAACATTTTTCATTATATACATATAAGTCAAATAAATCTATTAGAACAAATTGAGTATAATTTAACTTTATATGTCTGATTTTAATTCTAATGTTGAATAATATGTAAAAGCCTGAATACTCATAATATAACACTATGAAAATTAACTTACTGTGTGCGATAGATTCCAAAACTTTTAGATAACACAAATACAGAGATATGTGTGCCAAGAGAACTGAAGTAATGTGATCAGGAAAAAGTAGACAAGTATTCACTGCTTGATCCATGGACTCAGTACTCTGTTCCTGGCAGACTGTTCACATTTTACATTATAACATTAAGCCCAGAAAATATTAAACATAAAAACTACATAACCTAATGTTAACTTTATAATTATCCTGCTTAATTGAAAACAAAACAAAAATCCTGTTAACATGTAAGGTCTTTATTTTCTTGACAAAAAATGAAGATTAATTCCAATATATACAAATGAATGGATACTGTCATGATTCTTTCACCATTTTGTATTTTATCTTGAAAAGTATATACAGACATATATACTTACTTCAAATTATGAAATAGTAGGCAAAATATGAAAGAAAGATGAGAGCCTTTTAAAGTCATAAATAGCATAAAGATATAAATCATACACATTCTGACCAGACCGGAGGAATGTATGAGAACATTTTAGGGTATTATCCAAGTGTTTAGACATTTTACTATTTTATCTGTATTAAAATTTGACTCTTGAATGTTTTAATTGTCTGAACATTCCTTCTGGGAAATTTTTGTCCCAGTTTTCAAATAGGAATTAAGAATATGAATTATTAATTGCTTACATAAATTTGCTTACTTCATCATTATAAAAATAACTATATAATAAGCTTTAAGCTCAAAACAATGAAAAGATTAAAACTTTAAAACATGTTTTTCAATATGTATAATTCTTTTTTGCAATTATTCATAGTAATTTACTTACTCCCATAGAGAGAGATATGTTTAGGCAAAAAAATATTGCAGCAAAGAAGGGAGAAGAACTTACAAATTCCTACATATATCTGAGAAGAAATTGAAATTGCGGGTTTCTGGGAGAAGAAGCATGCCAATTGCTATTAGATATACCACCCTGATAGACTGTCCATTTTCCAGTGAATATTCCTACATTTAGACACATACTGAAAACATGAAGTGGGCCCAGTGGTTTAAAAACAATACACATGAAGTCAAGAGGAAGAATTAGAGCAAGTGTATGAGACATGTTGAAACTGATAAATTAATGTTGAATTTTATCAAAATCCATGTGTATGAAATTTTCAAATAAACTTAAATAATAAGTTCCACAAGAAAGTACAGGCTGGAAGTCTTATCATCTTACCCTGAACCCTGGATCTGTTTCAAAAGCTTCTTCTCTGAGTATTATTCACAGTGAACAGGACTGTTAGAGGAAGGTCTTGTACCATCGTTTCTGAGACACTCTCTCATTGGAAAGTGAAAGTTGCTAAAATGACCATTTACCTGGGCAAAGAGAGAATAGGAAGGAAGAACTTGAGACTAACTAAAGAATTCTGGGAAAATACAGAGGAAGCTCTCTTCCTGTTAGGATTCAGAAGCATCAGCATGTCTCAGTGTGAGCTCTAAAGTTACAGCAAGCCACATGGCTGGCTGAGGTGGTTGGGTTAATTTAGATTAGCTAGTTGACAGTCTCCCTAGCTAAGTCCTAAGTGCTGAAACGTAAAAAGGTCTTGGTTTATTTAAGTATTGTGAAAAGTGCGGTCTTTGGTCCCAGACCTTATCCCCAGGACAGGTCAGGCTGCCAGCTAAAGGAAGCCAGGCCTGCCAGCTTCCTACCAGTCTAATAAAGCAGTTTATTGTTATTAATAAATATATTTGTTAATAGAGTTTTGGTTTAAAGTGACGAAAGCCCACTATTGTGTGTTTCAGGCCTCCAACTAAGGCGAGTCAGGCCTGCCAGGCTAACAGGCCTCTTACCGGGCTGCCACCAGCTTCTCCGCTGGCCTAATATAACAGTTTAGAGTTATTAATAAATATCTATATTAACAAGGTTGGAGTTTTACAAGACAAACTTCTAACCTGTCCAATAAATAGATTACTGAAGCATTTTGAGTATGGAATGGGTGTCCTATAGAAAACAAATTTAACATTTAACTATCATGTCCTTTTTAAGAGTGACAAAAATCACAATTTATAGAGAGGCCTCAACATTTAAGAGTACTTTATGCTTTTGCAGAGAACCCAGGTTTTGTTTCCACTACTCATTTGGGAGCTCACGACTGGCTGTAAAGATGTTCCAACGTCCTCTTCTGGCCTGGGTCAGCAGCAGACACTCATGTGTACAAAGATGCACACACAGGCACCCACGGTAACACGCAGAGATAAATATTTTAAGAAAATAAAGATATTCTCTAAGCTACTTAGTAATCAAGTTGTTAAGAGACAAGCAACATTTGCTTATCTAAATACAAGAGATAGATAGGGCATCTTCAAAAACCCCAAGAGATCTGCAGAATATGGCATTCAAAGATGTGGTCTTAAATTAAGATTTTTTTTGATATCGTGACATATCAGCTCCTGACAGCACCCCCTATTCTACTCCAAGTAGAAGAAAAGCATCGAAGAATCTCCAATGTGAGATGGTTGAATTAGTGGCAAGCCTATCTCTTGACATGTAAAAACGCCTTGCTTCAACTGCATATAGACTACTGTCCAAAAAGGACAAAACTTGGTAGCAGAGAAGTCGACAGCCTAGCTCTGCCAAGACAGGGTAGGTTAGTCCTTCACAATCCCTGCTCTACAATAAATGTCTGTCAGAGAAACAGGACCAAAAGGCTGAAGACTGATGCTGGAATGTATGGAGAGAAAATGGAAACTGTCCAGGTAGTCACTGGTTTGTCATTTCTTAGTATTGGAAGCTGCAGGCCCTGCACTTCCTATACAATCAGATATATTTATCCTTCTCAGCTCTCTGAGGTGGTTGAAGAATAGACAGCTTGAGTCTCATAGCTAAATTTTGAGTTGTTTAGGAATCAAGAGGGCGTTCTAGATCTAAGAAGATGGTTATAATAGTGATGCAAGTTAGTATGAAAACTAAGTCAGTTATAGAACTTTAAACTCATGGAGATGGTTAGAAGGTAGAAGGTTAAAGTCAGGGGCCAAATATGTATGAACTGGACATTGGGAAGGTACACCGGGCCATTTAACTCTCATAAATATGGCATATTTAATTCTGATGTTTTGTATAGAATTTACTGTTATAAGAGAAAGAACCATTTGTTGGAATGAAAAGAGAAGCTGTTGGGGGGGGGGAAGAGGGTGGAAGGGTGGGACAAGAAGGGGGAATAGGGAAGGGTTTGCGACTGAGATGTAACTTGAAAAAAAAATAAAGTACTTATTAAAAAAAAGAAAATAAAGAAATACGAGAAATTACATTTATTTGATCTGTACTTTAGGAGAACATTAAAAATGTCTAGAACCACCAAGGTTTGTGCAATTCATTACTGTAATATTTGATCCATATCCTCAAAATATTTATATCATTTTCCCTAACACAATTATGTATCAACAGCACTGGAAGCATAATTGTCAATTCTAGTTCTCAGGTATAATTAATTAATAGACCAATAATATATAGTGAAATTTCTGAGATAAACCAGGCCCCCTTGTGTATTTTGTTGCATTTTCTAAGAGTAAGATTGAAGTTCAAGCTATTATCCATCATAAGTCTCTGTGATTTTTTTCTTTCTTTCCTTTTTTTTTTTTTGCTTTCCTCCTGCCATATCTATTTCAAATCACCACATATCAAGAACAGAGCTAAAATATCCCAAGAAGGCATGACCTTTAATAATCTAACATTCAGTATTCCTGCTTATGGTTACTCATATCATATGCCCCAAATAAATCAATTTATAGGTGGCATTTGTGAATAATTGTTAACAATGTCCAAAAGCACCAGGCTGTCAAAGCCTTATAGAATCACAATCTATCATCACCCATAACTTTTGTTGTTGTTTTAATGGACTATCTTAAACAAGGTGTAGTAGTTATGATAAGAGCCTTGTACAAAGCCATTTCCTCTATATCAACTCTTTCTCTATGAGCCTAGTAATTAATTTAAGGTCCTATTATGGATAAAATAGACCCATCATTGCTAAACATACATGACTGAGGAATGAAAAGATGTTTCTTGAGACTCAGTGAACTCTCTGTGACCTAGACTTGGTCCCTAGAGTTAAAAAAATATGACACCTGTATTTTTATGTATCTCAGATAAGTCGAGAAGGCTATCAGCAAGCCACTAAGCAAGAAAATACTTAAAACATATTCATATATATATATATATATTCCAAATAATTTTTCAAATATTGTTTTATTCTTTTTCTCCAAAACCTGGGAAAATATCTTTAGAATTCTTTCTGGAAAGATAAAGATATTAACTTACCAATGCACATCCTTTAGTATTGCAAAACTCATTTAGATTTTGCTCAATGAAAGTTAATCCTTTCTTTAGTCAAAGCCATTTTAGGCCAAAGAAATAAATCAGATATAACTGTAGGGCAGGAAATAATGAGTCTTAACAGGCATCTTCAACTTCTAATACTTCCATTACTAATTTTCTTTTGTTTAAATCTTGACAGTTATGATTGGCAATTTTTTACTTGTAATTCAAGTTCATAGCATAGTCATTTGATATATGATTATATTGTGACATAGTTATTAAAATATTGCTAATTAATATTGACATTTATTGATTACATAAAATTAAAAGCATCTATATTTGATGCCTCTGGAGGTTACCTTTTGTTCTTAGCTATATCTATGTCTCACTAGGTGGTAAGTCCTGGCTATACATATATTTTTCTGTTTGTTGTAATATTTGTTTATATTTATACTGATAGATGAGTTCCATCACTTGACCTCTGTCATTCATATCCTCCTCATCATATTGCATGACAATTTCCAATTTTATAAAACCACCTCATATCAACCAGTTCTACAGGAAATAGCCATCCCTGAGCTTCTCAATGGCATCTGTGTCTACCTTCACAATTTAACATTATGGTAAAAAATAAATGTTAATTTAATTATAGAGTCAATAAAGCCTATGGTTTTCCTGGCTTCCCAATTTATATTCACTCTAGTATATTTACCTTTTAGAAATTGGGAAACTTTTAAAAAACATTTTCTATTACTTTTCTTTAATATTATGACCAGTGCTTGTTCTAAAATTCAAACATTCACCTTGAGAAATTAGAAATGTTTTCTTTCAAACCACATTTATAATTATTCTTGTCTTCCAGACATTAACTGGAGTAGAGAAAATACCAGAAATGGAAATATAACAAAGGGTTAATAGTTTCTTGTAACATACATAAGTCATTTGATTCTTCTGAATGAGTTTCAAGTAATATATTTTTAAAGGGAGCATAAACTACATCTGAAGTTCTCTGTATTCCTACAGATTTTTTTTTAATTTGTGTGATTATAATATAATTTCATTTCTTATTTCTCTTTACTACTATCAAACCCTGCCATATACCGTTTCCCATGATCCTTCAAATTCACAGCTTCTTGTAATCACTAATTGCTTTTACATCTCTAATACACTTCTATATTTATAATTGATACTTTGTACTAGTTTAAATTTTTCTGAGTTTACCCTGCCAGGACATGTTAACAAGATGAACTCATGAAACATCTAGCTTCTCATCTATATTCAGTTTTATTTTAGATACTCTTTCTGAAGACCATCCTTGGTCCAACAGTCTTATATTAAATACCTTAGCAACAGACTCAGCTTGAAGTAAATGTATCAGTGGAATGATAATATCTTTTCTTGGCAAATGAAAGTACATGGAAGTGAACTGGGAAAGAGAAGCTGACAGAAGAAATGCAATAATTAAAAAATTGTGAATGCTGTCTTTAAAGTTTATGAAAATCAGCCTGGCGATATCTTAGAAAACTTGGAATAGCTCTACCTCAAGGCCCAGCTATACCACTCCTGGGCATATATCCAAAAGATTCCTCAGCAAGCCACAGGGACATCTCAACTATGTTCAGAGCAGCTTTATTTGTAATAGCTAGAAACTGGAAACAACCCAGATGTCCTTCAACCAAGAATGGCTAAAAAAACTGTGGTGCATATACACAATGGAATACTACTCAGCTATCAGAAACAAGGAAATCATGCAAATATCTTGGATAATAATATATTAATATACATATATAATATATATTATTCTCCTTATATATGTATATCATATAATGCATTTCCTGATATGTTATATATTATATGTATACAATTTATATATCTATAGCATATAATGTATCTCCTAATATATATTATATATATTTTATTATGTATATTATATATCTATATATATATAAAGATATGAGACTGAACACAGTATTAGCATATCACATCAGTGATAGACAATGGTTGCCATGGGGCAATCAAGTAACTAATGTTCAGATATATACTCCTTCCACACGGGTACAGTTTCATTCAGCTAATATGTACTTTATCTAAATTTGACAAAATAGTACAATGAGAAAGACAGAGGGTACTTTAATACATTCTGTATCAGAATAAATTGAGAAAAAATAAAGTCAGAGTATTACTTTAGGCACATTTGACATTTATATATTAGCACACAGTTTGAATATATAACTGAAACTTTTAAAAATCAAAATGTTGTGTGATATTGTACATATATAATCTGTACAGACCAATGATTGGCATTTTAATATGAGCAATGAACTGACAAATATTTTGTAGGTCTTGTCACCAAAAAAGACCATAGTAGTCTGAAGTCTTTTCCTATGTTGTCGTCTAAACTTATAATGATGTGTTTATACAAATGTATGCATTATAACAAGTATACATGATATATTCCGTCAATCATAAGTAGGAATACAAGGACAGCATCTTCAACAAATGGTGCTGGTTCAACTAGATGTCCACATGAAAACAATGAAATTAGACCATATTTATCACTTTGTACAAAAATTAAGTCCAAGTAGATCAAAGACCTTAACATAAAGCCAGGCACACTAAATATACTAGAAGAGAAAGTGGGGAAAAGCCTCGAAATCATTGGCACATGTGACAACTTCCTGAACAGCACACCAACAGCTCAGGATCTGAGACCAACAATCAAAAAATGGGACCTCATGAAACTGAAAAGCTTCTGTAAGGCAAAGACACTGTCATTTGAACAAAACGGCAGCCTAGAGTTGGGAAAAAAATCTTCACCAACCCCACATCTGATAGAGGGCTAATATCCATAATTTACAAAGAACTCAAGAAATTAACTGCCAAGAAACCAAATAATACAATCAAAAAATGGGGGACGGAGCTAAACAGAGAATTCACAATGGAGGAATTCTTAATGGCTGAGAGACACTTGAAAAAATGCTCAGCATCCTTAATCATTAGAGAAATGCAACTCAAGATGACTCTGAGATTCCATCTCACACCTGTCAGAATGGCTAAGATAAAAAGCTCAAATGACAGCACATGCTGGCAAGGGACATGCTGGCAAGGGTGTGGAGATAGATAGGGGAACACTCCTCAATTGCTGGTGGGAGTGCAGGCTTGTGCAACCACTATGGAGGTCAGTCTGGCGATATCTTAGAACACTTGGAATAGCTTTACCTCAGGACCCAGCCATACCACTTCTTGGTATACACCCAAATGACTGCTCATGGAATCATAAGGAAGTTTCCTCATCTATGTTCATAGTAGCCCTATTTGTAATAGCTAGAAACTGGAAACAACCCAGATGTCCCTCAACCAAAGAATGGATTAAAAAACTGTGGTACATCTACACAATGGAATACTACTCAGCTCAGAAACAATGAAATTATGCAATTTGCAGCTAAATGGATGGAACTAGAGAAGCTCATCCTGAGTGAGCTAACCCTTTCTCAGAATGATGTACATGACATATTATTCCAGCTTCCATTTCCTCTTTCCACTCTTTCAATCTCTCCCATATGCTCCTCTCTGATCTTTGTAGTAGATATTTGGAAATGGTTAAGTTTCGTAATTTGTAGAAAATGATTTTAAAATTTTACCATAAAATATTTATTTGAAATTTTTCTTTTGTGTGTACTATTTGTTTACTAAACATGGATAAATAAAATTTTCCCTATTTCAATCAAGGATTTTTTTTTTTACCTTTGTTCAGGTTATTCATGTGACATTGATTATGCATATATACATTCAAATTCACAAATGCAAATTCTTCCTATGTATCTATTTTAAAAGTTTCCTCAGTACTCCAATGTTTCCCTTTATTCATTTATTTTCCCTTACAAAATATTATTTACCAATTAAGCTATCACTTTTACCTCTTTGATGTTGAAGAATTCTTTTTTTTTTAATTTTTAATTTTTTTTTATTTTTTTATTTCTTCCAGTTACATCTCAATCACAATCCCTTCCCTACTCCCTTCTCCTGCTCCACACTTCCACCCTCTTCCCCCTCAACCCTCCCATCCTCTACCCTTTTTTTTTTTTTTTTAGTTTAAGGTAGATCATTTTCCCTCCAACAGCTCCCCCTTTCAGTCCAACAAATGGTTCTTTTTCTTATAACAATACAGTACAAAACAACTGAAATAAATAGGCCACAATTCTGAGAGTTATATGGCTTAGCATACATTCTCAATGTCCAGTCCATATGTATTTGGCCCCTGACTTTAACATTCTACTATCTAACTATCTCCATGAGTTTAAAGTTCTATATCTTGGAACTAAACAAGCCTTAGTGTATATATTTTGAGATCTCAAAGGACAATTTGTTTATATTGAGTAGGCCTTTTTTTAAGTAGCTTTTAAACTTCAGTCCTTCCAAATCCTATGTGTCTGTCTCTGCATTCTAATTATTGGGATCAAAGAACTGTGGTTCCCATCTGAAGGGATTAAAGACGTGCTCCACCACTCCTGGATCAAAGTTTTTCTCTATTTAGAGTTTGTTTTGTATCAGGCTGACCTTGAGCTCCGAGATCTGCCTGTTTCTGTCTCTAATGTGTTGGTATTAAGGGTGTACTCTTCTTGAATAATGGGATTAAGGATGTGCACCCTCACCACCATGTTCCGTGTAACTCTAGAATTTATAAGACAGCTAACTCTATAGTGCTCCTCCCGTCTCTGCTGAAGTTAAAGGCATGGGCTAACACCACACATTTCATGTATTTTACCTTAGCTCTAAGTTTTTTTTTGACTCTTGGAGGTTTAGAAAACCAGGTTTAACGGCTGTAACATTTATTTTATTTACAGTGTTTTAAAATTATTACCTTTTTTAATTAATAAATTTATTTGTTGCTTCAGGTTACATCTCTATCATATTGTCCTCTTTCCCTGTTTCCCAGCCCCACCCTCACATCATCCACACCCTAATCCTTCCCTCTTGTTCCTCTGGGGTGGAGTGTCCCTACATAACAGTCCCTCGCCACAGTTCAGACATCATATGAGGGCCAAGAGCCTCTTCATACACTGGGGGCCTATGAGGCAGTACTGCCAATGAAAGGTGTCTCCTTGCTATGAAAGGAAAACTAAAAAAAGATCAACAAACACACAATCAATGTCTGTCAGAGAAATGAGACCAAAAGGCTGAAGATTGATGCTGTAACATATGGAGAGAAAATAGGAACTGTCCAGGCAGCCAATGATATGTCATTTCTTAGTTTTGGATGATGCAGGCTCTGCACTTCCTGCATAATCAGATATATTTATCCCTCTCAGGTCTCTGAGGTGGTTGAAGAATAGATAGCTAGAATCTCATAGTTAAATTTGGAGTTGTTTAGGAATCAATAGGGTGTTCTGGATCTAAGAAGATGTTTTTAAAATAGTGATGCAAGTTAGTATGAAAGCTGAGTCAGATATAGAACTTTAAACTCATGGAGATGGTTAGATGGTAGAATGTTAAAGTCAGGGGACAAATACGTATGAAAAGGACATTGGGAATGTATGCTGGGCCATTTAACTCTCATAAGTGTGGTGTAATTTATTTCTGTTTTTTTGTATAGTATTTACTGTTATCAGAGAAGGAACCATTTGTTGGACTGAAAGGGGGAGCTGTTGGGTGGAAGAGGGTGAAAGGGTGGGACAGGAAGGGTAAGTAGGGAAGGGATTGTGACTGAGATGTAACTTGAAGAAATAAAAAAAGAAAGTATATAAAAAAGAAAGTTCTATATCTAACTCAGCTTTAATACTAACTTGCATCACAATTTTCAAAACATCTTCTTAGATCCAGAACACCCTCTTGATTACTAAATGACTCAAAATTTAACTATGAGACTCTAGCTATCTATTCTTCCACCACCTTAGAGACCTGAGATGGATAAATATATCTGATTATATAGGAAGTTCAGGGCCCGCAGCTTCCAAAACTAAGAAATGATGTACCCATGGCTGCCTCGACAGTTCCCAATTTCTCTCCATATATTACAGCATCAATCTTCAGCTGTTTGGTCCCGTTTCTCTGACAGACATTGATTGTAGAGCAGGAATTATGAAGGACCTACCTACCCTGTCTTGGCAGAGCTAGGCTGTCAACTTACGTGCTTCCAAGTTTTGTCTTTTTGGACAGCAGTCTGTCTACATCTACAGTGGAAACAAGGTTTTGTTTTGTTTTGCCAAGAGATAGGCTTGCCACTAATTCAACCATCTCACACTGGAGATTCTTAGATGCTCATCTTCTACTTGGAGTGCAATAGGGGATGCTGTCAGGAGCTGGCATATCTCAATATCAAAAAAATCTTAATTTAAGAAAACATCTTTGAATGCCATACTCTGCAGATCTCTTGGGGTTTTTGAAGTTGCCCTATCTATCTCTTATATTTAGATAAGCAAATGTTGCTGTCTCTTAACAACCTGATTTCTGAGTATCTTAGAAAATAACTGTGATAGACTGCAATAGTAACTAACAAAATGACATGCTTTCATGACTGTTAGTTTGTATTTCTTAATTATCCTAAACAGTTTATGATGGTTGGTAGCAAAAGGCCAAAATTTCACATTTCCTTTTTAAGCATTACTAGGTGCAATACCTTTAAGAAATGTTACCCTTAATTTTGTATCAATATACGAAGATCAATACCAATGTGGCCAAATATACTCTTAATTTTGTATCAATATACAAAGATCAATACCGATGTAGCCCAATACCATCTTAATTTTGCATTAATATACAATGAATGATCAATACCAATTTAGCCTAATATAGTATTAATTTTGTATCAATATACAAAGGTATAAGGGCTTATTGAATAATCTGTCCTTTTTTCTTGCTCTTTCCTATACTATGTCTATGTCCCATTTTTTTCTTGTCTATTCACTCCTACATAAGAGAGAAAGAAGGATACAGAGAAGAAAAAGTGAGAAGTCCTTAGGTCTAACCTCCAAAACCCATTTAACAAGACCATTTAACAACTTGTAGTCTCTTCCACTAAATGTCAAAATTTTCTGTTATCCATCGAATAACCAAAGGGGGTGGGGGAAATACCCTCCCCACCTTCTAGGCCTGGGACATCGCTCTCATAAATGACTTCCTGCTGATTTGGGACATAGTAAACCTGTTTGGGGCCCAAATAGGGATGGAAAATTGGTTAAAAATGTTAATAGAATCATTTGATGTTCAGTCGTTTTGTGCTCAGCTATTTAGATGTCCTAAGAAGTTTGTAGACAGAAGCTGATCTTCAGGCCTTTACTGAAGTTCTGGCTGGAGCAGCCTGTGGAGCTCAACGATCTTAGTGATTTTGAGTTGTGGGTGTAGACTTTTGAGGAAACAGCTATTGAGGGAGTCTGCAAGGCTGGATCGTCTGGGCCACTTGTCTTCTTCGGTCTCTGATCTGTTTTCTGCTGATGTTTCCCTTGTCCAGGTGTCCCTGGATTCCTTGAATGGATGCTTTAAGTCTCCTGGAAAGATAAGAACAGAGCCCTGCCCTAATCCTAACTCTGGGGCAATTACCTTTTTTTTTTTGGGGGGGGGGTCAAGTAATATTTTTCCTTGAACAAATTTGTTTTTTTTGACAATATATAAAGTATTATCTTTCAATCTGTATTAAAGAAGAAATTATTTTGTTATTTTGGAGCTAAACAAACTTTTAGTGTATGTATTTTGAGATCTCAAAGGACAATTTGTTTACATTGAGCATGCCTTTTGTATGTAGCTTTTAAACTTAGATTCTTCCAAATTCTACGTGTCTGTCTCTGCATACTAAGTATTGGGATCAAGACATGTGGTTCCCAACTGAAGGGATTAAAGATGTGCTCCCCTGCCCCTGGATCGAAGTTTTTCCCTATGTAGAGCATGTTTGTATCAGGCTGACCTTGAGCTCTGAGATCTGCCTGTTTCTGTCTCTAGTGTGTTGGGATTAAGGGTGTATTCTTCTCTATTGATGGGATTAAGGGTGTGCACCATCACCACCCTGTTCCTGTAACTCTAGAATTTATAAGACAACTAACTCTATAGTGCTCCTGCTGTCTCTGCTGAAGTTAAAGGCATGGGCTAATCCCACACATTGCATGTATTTTACCTTAGCTCTAAGTTTTTTGGACTCTTGGTGGTGTATAAAACCAGGTTGAACAGCTGTAACCTTTAATTTATTTACAGTGTTTTAAACCTGTTACCTGCTTTTTTTAATTTAATAAATTTATTTATTGGTTGCTTCAGGTTATATCTACATCATATTGTCCTCTTTTCCCCCTTCCAAGCCCCACCCTCCCATCCTCTACCCCCTAACCCTTCCATCATGCTCCTCTGGAGTGGAGTGATCCCACCCAATAAATAGTCCCTTGCCCCAGTTCAGACGTCATATGAGGGCCAAAAGCCTTTTCATACACTGGGGGCCTACAAGGCAGTACCACCAGTGAAAAGTGTCTCATTGCTGGGGAGAGAAAACTAAAGAACAGACCAGCAAACAAACAAACCAACAAAAACTAACAACAACAACAAAAAATGAAAGAAAAAAAAAGTCTATATCCATGTTCCCTTTGGTGTGTTGGTTGTAGTACAGATATCCTTACTATATAGCTAAAATCCTTCTATAAGTGAATAGATGCCATATTCATCCTTCTGAGTCTGGGTTAGCTCACTCAGGATGAGCTTCTCTAGTTCCATCCATTTAGCTGCAAGTTGCCATAATTTCATTGTTTCTGATAGCTGAGTAATATTCCATTGTATAGATGTACCACGGTTTTTTAACCCATTCTTCATTTCAAGGGCATCTGGTTTGTTTTGAGCCTCTAGCTCTTACAAATAAGGCTGTTATGAACCTAGATGAGGAGACTCCCTTATGATTCTGTGAGGAGGCATTTGGATGTATATCCAGAAGTGGTATGGCTGGATCCTGAGGCAAAGTTATTCCAAGATTTCTAAGATATCGCCATACTAACCTCCATAGTGGTTGCACAAGCATGCATTCCAACCAGCAATGGAGGAGGGTTCCTTTTTCTCCACACCCTCGCCAGCATGTGCTGATATTTGAGCTTTTGATCTTAGCCATTCTGACAGGTGTGAGATGGAATCTCAGAGTCATCTTGAGTTGCATTTCTCTGATGATTAAGGATATTGAGCATTTCTTTGGGTGTCTCTCAGCCATTAGGGATTCCTCCTCTGTGAATTCTCTATTTAGCTCTGTCCCTCATTTTTTGATTGGAATATTTGGTTTCTTGGCATTTAATTTCTTGAGATCTTTGTAGATTTTTGGATATTAGCCCTCTGTCAGATGTGGGGTTGGTGAAGATTTTTTCCCAATCTGTAGGCTGCCTTTCTGTTCGAATGACCGTGTCTTTTGCCTTACAGAAGCTTTTCAGTTTCATGAGGTCCCATTTATTGATTGTTGGTCTTAGATCCTGAGCTGTTGATCTTCTGTTCAGGAAGTTGTCACCTGTGCCAATGAGTTCGAAGATTTCTCCCACTTTTTCTTCTAGTAGAGTTAGTGTAACCAGCCTTATGTTAAGGTCTTTGATCCACTTGGACTTAAGTTTTGCACAAGGTGAATAGTATGGTCTAATTTCATTCTTTTACAAGTGGACATCCAGTTGGACCAGCACCATTTGTTGAAGATTGCTGTCCTTCTTCCATTGTCCCATTTTGGCTTCTTTGTCAAAAATTAGGTGGCCATAAGTGTGTGAGTCTATTTCTGGATCTTCAATTCGATTCCATTGATCTACTGGTCTGTTTCTATACCAATACCATGCTGTTTTTACTACTATTGCTCTGTAGTACAGCTTGAAATCTGGGATGGTGTTACCTCCAGATGTTTTTTTTTATTGTAAAGGATTGATTTAGCTATTCTGGGCTTTTTGTTGTTCCATATGAAATTGAGAATAGCTCTTTCCAAGTCTATAAAGAATTGTGTGGGTATTTTGATAGGAATTGCGTTGAATCTATATATTGCTTTTGGTAGGATGGCCATTTTTATTATGTTGATCCTACCTATTCATGAGCATGGGAGAACTTTCCATCTTCTACAGGCCTCTTCCATTTCTTTCTTCAAGGGCATGAAGGTCTTGTTGTATAGATCCTTTATTTGCTTGGTTAGAGTTATCCCTATGTATATTGTTTGTGGCTATTGTGAAAGGGATTGTTTCCCTTATTTCTTTCTCAGCCCATTTGTTTGTTGTATAAAGAAGGGCTTCTGATTTTTTGAATTAATTTTGTATCCTGCCACCTTGCTGAAGGTGTTTATCAGCTGTAAGAGTTCTCTGGTTGAATTTTTGGGGTCGCTTACGTATACTGTCATATCGTCTGCAAATAGGGATATTTTGACTTCTTCATTTCCAATGTTTATCCCTGTGATCTCGTTTAGTCGTCTTATTGCTCAGGCAAGAACTTCAAGTACTATATTAAAGAGATATGGTGAAAGTGGATATCTTTGTCTTGTCCCTGAGTTTAGAAGAAATGCTTCAAGCTTCTCTCCATGTAATTTGATGTTGGTCAATGGCTTGCTGTATATTGCCTTTATTATTTCTAGGTATGGTCCTTGTATGCCCATTCTCACCAGAATTTTTGGCATGAATGGGTGTTGGATTTTTTCAAATGCCTTTTCTGCATCTAGCGAGATTATCATGTGGTTTTTTTCCTACATCTTTTTTATATGGTGAATTATGTTGACAGACTTTCGTATGTTGAACCATCCCTGCATTCCTGCGGTGAAGCCTACTTGGTCATGGTGTATGATACTTTTGATGTGCTCTTGAATGAGGTTTGCTAGTATTTTATTAAGTATTTTTGCATCTATGTTCATGAGGGAGAATGATCTGAAGTTCTCATTCTTTTTTGGATCTTTGTGTGGTTTAGGAAACAGGGTGTCTGTGGCCTCATAGAATGAGTTTGCAATGTTCTTTCAGATTCTATTTTTGTGAAAGAGTTTGAAAAGTATTGGTGTTAGCTCCTCTTTGAAGATCCGGTAGAATTCCATGCTAAAGCCATCTGGGCCTGGGCTTTTTTGGGTTGGGAGATTTTTAATGATCGTTTCTATTTCCTTAGGAGTTATAGGGTTGTTTTATCTGTTTATCTGATCTTGATTTAGCTGCGGTAGGTGGAATCTATTGAGAAAATTGTCCATTTTGCTTAAGTTCTCAAATTTGGTGGAGTATAGATTTTTAAAGTAGGATCTAAATATTTTCTGGAATTTCTCAATGTCTATTGTTATTTCCCCCTTTTCATTTCTGATTTTGTTGATTTGGGTTTTTTCCCTCTGTCTTTTAGTTAAGTTAGATAAGGGTCTGACTATTTTGTTGATTTTTCTCAAAGAACCAAGTCTTGGTTTCATTGATTCTTTGTATAGTTATTTTTGTTTCTACATTGTTGATTTCAGGCCTAAGATTGATGATCTCCTGCCTTCTGCTCCTTTTGGGGGTATTTGCTTCTTTTTTTCCAATTCACTCAGTTTGGCTGTTAATTTGTTAATATGAGCTTTCACAATTTTCTTTTTGAAGACACTTAGTGCTATGAATTTTCCTTGTAGCACCGCTTTCATTGTTTTCCATAGGTTTGGGTATGTTGTGTCTTCATTTTCGTTGGATTTTAAGAAGTCTTTGATTTCTTTCTTTATTTCTTCCCTGACCCAATAGTCATCTGGTAAAAAGTTGTTCAGTTTCCATGTGCGTGTAGCCTTTCTGTCGATTCTTTTGCTGTTGAAGTCCAGCTTTATTCTATGGTGGTCTGATAGGATACAAGGGTTTATTTCAATTTTCCTGTATCTGTTGAGGCTATCTTTGTGTCCAACTATATGGTAAATTTTGGAGATGGTTCCGTGTGGTGCTGAGAAGAAGGTTTATTCTTTTGTGTTTGGGTAAAACGTTCTGTAGATATCTGTTAGGTCCATTTGATTCATAATCTCTGTTAGACTCATTATTTCTCTGTGTGGCTTCTGTCTTGATCTGTCGATTGTTGTGAGTGGGGTATTGAAATCTCCCACTGCTAAAGTGTTGGTATCGATGTGTGATTTAAGTTTTAGAAGCATTTCTTTTACAAATGTAGGTGCTTTTTTATTTGGGACATAGATGTTCAATATTGAGATATCCTCTTGATGGATATTTCCCTTAACGAGTATGTAATGCCTTTCTCTGTCTTTTTTTTATTAACTTCAATTGGAAGTCTATTTTGTTCAATATTAGGATGGCTACTCCAGCTTGCTTCCGTGGTCCATATGCTTGGAAGATCTTTTCCCAGCCCTTTATTTTGAGATAGTGCCTATCTTCAATAGTGAGATGTGTTTCTTGTATACAGCAAAAAGATGGGTCTTGTTTATGGATCCAGTCTGTAAGTCTGTGTCTTTTTATTGGTAAGTTCAGTCCATTGATGTTGGTGGATATTAGTGACCAGGGGTGGTTATTTGCCATTATTTTGGTATAGGTGATCATCTTGTGCTTCTTTTTGTTTAGTTGCTGTGGTGATTTCTATTTCCTCTGTTTTCTTGGGTGTGGTTATCTTCTCTGGGTTGGAATTTTCTTTCTAGGATCTTCTGTAGGGCTGGGTTTGTGGGTTGATATTGTTTAAATTTGATTTTGTCATGGAATATCTTGTTTTCTCCATCTACGTTGATAGAGAGTTTTGCTGGTTATAGTAGTCTGGCTGGACACCTATGTTCTCTCAGGGCTTGTAGGCCATCTGCCCAGGTCTTTCTAGCTTTTAAAGTTTCCGAGGAGAAGTCCGGTATAATTCTGATGGGTCTGCCATTGTATGTGACTTGGCCCTTTTCTCTTACAGCTTTTAATATTCTTTCTTTGTTCTCTATATTTGGAGTTTCAGTTATTATGTGGTGAGAGGAGTTTCTTTTCTGATCTAATCTGTTTGGTGTTCTGTAAGCCTCTTGAAATTTTATTGGCATCTCTTTCTTCAGGTTTGGGAAATTTTCTTCTATGATTTTGTTGAAGATATTTCCTGGACCCTGGAGTCGGGAGTCTTCTCTTTCCTCTATGCCTATGATTCTTAGGTTCCTTCTTTCATTGAGTCCTTGATTTCTTTGATGTTGTGGGTGAGAGATTTTTTTTAGCTTTCTCATTTTCTTTGGATGTTGTACTGATTTTTTCCATCGAATTTTCCATGCCTGAGATCCTGTCTTCCATCGCTTGAATCCTATTTTTGGTACTAATATCCGTAGTTCCTGTTCTCTTCCCTTGGCTCTCCATTTCCATTTTTTACTCTGACTGTGTTTTCTTTATTGTTTCCATTTCTGTTTTCATGTCTAGAAAGGTTTTATTAATTTTGTACATTTCCTGTTCCAGTTTGCTTATCTTTGGCTGGAAGTCTTCTATTTCCCTGTCCTTTTCGTGTTCAAGCTGAGTCACCTTGTTTAGAAGTTCTCTGATGGTGTTATCCATAGTTTTCGTGTGAAATCATGGCCTCTATGAATTCCTTCATAAGTTCAAGTTCTTCTTGAAGGGACTCTATGACTTTCCATAATGTAGAATTGTTATCATTTTCATGTGTTTCAGTTGTGGTGCTGTGATCCGGGTTGGCTGAAATGGCATCGTTTTCTTTTGTTGGAGTCATTCCCCCTGAATCCTGCTTTTTCTGGGGCCCTTAACCATGTGGAAGTCTTACCTGTCAGTTCCTGTTGTCTTCTATTCTTAGATTTAAAAGGGCGCTTTAGTGTAGCGGTCAACTTGCCTGACTCCACTCCTGAAAGGTTTGTTTTTCCGCCCTGCCTCTTGGGTGGAGACTTCACTTATCAAAGGGGCAGAGCTGTATACCTGTATACACTTAAGCTCTGGCTCCCCTCCGGGAGTGTCCATAGTAGCAAAAAAAAAAAAAAAAAAAAGACCAATAATAATGGAAAAGACTTCTCGGTTTGCCCAGGATTGAATCCTATGTTGGGTAAAATCCCGCCTTCCACCCCTGGAGCTGGCTCTGGAACCTGACAGTTGGTGCCATGGTGGACCAAGTTCCTGTAAACAGCAGAGAGTTGCAGTCTACAGCCTGGCGGGTATTCTGCCGTTGATCCGTGCTCACTCCTGCGGGTCTGCAAGCCTTTGCCCGATAGCAAGACCGTCTGTGTGAAACCGGGGTGGGGGGGGGAGCAGGCTGGAGAGTATCTCTCTGTGTGGGGTTTGAATCTGCCCCTATTTGTATTAGATTGGAACTTACCTGGCGTGTCTCTCCTGGCGGGGAGTGGGGGATCCCAATTCTCGGATTCAGCTGGTTCCGTGCGTGTCCGAGGGTGGGAGGGAGCATCCTGCCCAGGGACTTTTAGTAGTACCCAGGTAGTTGAGTGAGACCCGGGGGGCGGGGTCGGGTCTCTTAGATATTTTTGTACTGTGTTATCAATCGCAGTTTTCCCCAAGGTTAAAATCCGTCAGTACGGGCTGCTGCCATCTTGGATCCTCAATCAAGGATTTTTTCACAAATGTTATTATGTTTATTATGTTTAATAACATCATTTATCAATACTTCGTTATTATTTGTTTTTCTTCATTAAATTTATTTATTTAGTTTTGTGTACAAAAATATATGTAAATGCACAAACACACACATATGCATGGCATGGTACAAATGTGGAGATATGAGGACAGTTTACAGTGAGTTAATTTTTCTTTCCTCTGTATGATTCTAGGTTAAATGCATTTATACACTTAGCCATCTCTTTGATCAAATATTTTCCTGTGCTCTTATAGGAATAGTTATTATAGAGTTTAAAGTCTGGAATATTTTTTGTACTCAGAATCCACAAAGTGTAGATATTTAATAGTTAGTTATATTTATGCTGTCTTATTAGAATATCAGAAATTTTAGCTGAACAATCAAATAAAATCTTTAATGGCAAACCTGCCTGTAAGGAGAGACAGAAAATCAGGTAGACAATTTTTATCTCTCCATATTATTCTCCCATTCCTGTTCCCCATCCCTTTACCAAGCTTTGTCTCAGACAACCTGTTGTGACCTCCCTTTTTTTTCTCTGCCCTGACTCCAGGGAACAAAGCAGACACACTCTCCAACATCCTCCTAATTTTTTCTGCTTTTTCCCCTTCTGACCTCCCAAAGCTGGCTCTCTCTCTCTCTCTCTTTCTCTCTCTCTCTCTGTAAATCTGCTGGCCACACTGGCCAGAGAATTTTTTCCTTATATCAGGCCCAACTTTTGTTTCTCCTGTGGAACCTCCCAACAGTTTGTCCTCATGGCAGATGCAACTTTTGTCTATCCTTTGGAACCTCCCAATATTCTTAACCTTCTTCCCCATCTCCATTCTTGCTTCTTGCATGCCAGCTCCTAATATATAAAAGCAAGTTATACTCATGATCCTCAAAAACCACTCCTCTAGAAATGTAAAAATGCTCCTTTGTAAGCAACTTACAGATATCACATGCTCCTAAGATCCAGAAAGGACAACAGAAACTAAGGAACTGAGAACATACCCAACAAAGACAAGATAAAATATCAATAACTAACATTATAGTCATCCAAAATCCATATGTCAAGACACCAGTATAGAAACACAATCAATAACAACTAGGAGACTAAGTCTCCACTAGAGTCCAGTAACTCAACCACCATATGCTCTAGGGATTGCAATATAGCTAAAGCACAACCCAAGTGTTCCAAAATAGCTATTATGCATATAATCAAGGACCCTAAAAGAATATGAATAAATACATTAATGAAGTCTTTTAAAATACACACTAACAGTGGAGTGAAATGAAGAAAATTCTTCAAGACATGAAAGGAGAAATAGGGTCAATAAAGAAAGCCTAACTGAGGTAAAACTGGACATGAGAAAGTTAGGAATATGGCCAGGAACCTCAAAGACAAGCTTCACTAACAGAATACAAGAGATACAAGAAAGAATCTCAGTCATTGAAATTAACTAAAAAGCATGAAAAGAGAAAACCCAAAATAACAAAATTAGAGAGAAAATGGGTAACATAATAAAAGATGCCAAGGAAATTCAGAGAATCATAAAGTCATATTTTAAAAGCCACCAAATTAGAAAATCCAAAAGAAATGGATAAATTTCTTGATATATACCAACTACAAAGTAAATTCAAGATCAGATAAGCAATTTGAATTGATCAATAATCCCTACTGAACATAGAAGCAATAACTAAAAGCAAGCAAACAACTTGTAGCTAGATAATTTTAGCATAGAATTCTATCATGTTTTGAATTTAAAGCAACAACAAAACAAATAAACAACAACAAAGAACAAAAAACAGTAGTAATATTTTTCAAAGCCATAATAACCTTGATCATTAAATTGCAAACACTAAACATGAAGGAATATTGCAGACCTGTATTTTTTATAAATATAGTTGCAAAAACATTCAGTAAAATATTTGCAAACCTCTGCTGTGAATTTTCTGTTTAGCTCTACACCCCATTCTTAATTGTGTTATTTAGTTTGTTTTTGTTTAATGTCTTGAGTTATTTATATATTGTGAATATTAGCACTCTATCTGATGTGGGGTTGATGAAGATCTTTTCCCAGTCTGTAGGCTGCTGTTTTGTTCTATTGACAATGTCCATTGCTGTACAGAAGCTTTTCAGTTTCATAAGGTCCCATTTATTAATTTTTGATCTTAGTGCCTGAGCTGTTTGTGTTCTGTTTAGAAATTTTTCTCCTGTATCAGTGAGTTCAAGGCTTTTCCCCACTTTTTATTCTATTAAAGTTAATATGTCCAGTTTTATGTTGAGGTCTTTGATCCACTTGGACTTAAGGTTTTTTTATTTTTTATAATTTATTTTTTGAAGTTACATCTCAATCACAATCCCCTCCCTACTACCCCCTCCAGTCACACCCTCCTACACTCTTCCCCCTCACCCCCCCTCCTCTTCCTTTTTTTTTAAGTTTAAGGTATATCTTTTTCCCCCCAACAGTTCCCCCTTTCAGTCAAAAAAATGTTTTTTTTCTCTTATAACAATAAATACAATACAAAACAACAGAAATAAATAGGCCACAATTATGAGAGTTATATGGCTTAGCAAATATTTCCCTTTTCCAGTCCATATGTATTTGGCACCTGACTTTAACATTCTACTATCTAACCATCTCCATGAGTTTAAAGTTCTATATCCAACTCAGCTTCCATCCTAACTAGCATCACAATTTTAAAAACATCTTAGATTAAGTTTTATACAAAATGGTAAATATGGCTCTATTTGCATTCTTCTGCAGGTGGACATCTAATTAGATCAGTACCATTTCTTGAAGATGCTTTCATTTTTCTATTGTATGGTTAGGGTTCTTTGTCAAAAATCAAGTGTCCATAGGTGTGTGGGCTCATTTCTGGGTCGATTTGATTTCATTGACCAACTGGTCTGTTTCTATACCAGTACCATGCAGCGTTTGTTACTATTGATCTTAATTCACAACAGAGGAATCTCTAATAGCCAAGAAACACATAAAAATAATCAGCCTCCTTAGTCACCAGGGAAATACAAAACAAAATGACTGAGATTTCACGTTTATACCAGTCAGAATGTCTAAGATCAAAAGCTCAAGAGAAAGTATATGCTCGTGGGGATGTGGAGAAAGGAGAACTCACCTCCATTGCTGGTGGGAGGATAAACTTGTGCATCTAGAAATCAATCTAGTATCTAAGAAAATTGGGAATAGTTCTACCTCAAGATCTAGATATATACCATCCAAATTATCTGCCACCATAACAAAAGCACATTTGCTCTACTATGTTTATATCAGCATTATTCATAATAACCAGAAATTGGAAGCAACCCAGAAGGCCCTGAAGTGAAGAAAGAATAAAGAAATTACCCTATATCTATACAATTGTATACTACTCAGCTATTAAAAATGAGGAAATTATGCAGTTTGCAGGTAAATGGATGGAACTAGAAATGGTCATACTGAGCCTGAAAGACACACATGGTATGTACTCACTAATATGTGGATATTAACTATACAGGATATCTATACTGCAATCGCTGACCCAAAGAAATAACAAGGAAATTCAAGGGAGGATGATTGAATCTCACCCAGAAGAGAAATAGAATAGACATCGGAGGCATTGAACAGAGGTCACTGAGTGGGACAGGGTGTGGGGAGGGGAATGAAGATAGGGATCAGCTGTGGTGAGAGCAAGGATGAGAGGTGAGAGGGCAGGGAGAGAGAAGGGAAATCTATATGGGGACACCTTTGAAACAAGTGGGAGACCTGCAACAGGGTATGCTCCTGGGAGAATATGGGTTGACTCAAGCTGAGACTCCTAGCAGTGGGGTACACAGAGGGGGAAGTGGCCACCTCCTAATCTCACAGGACTTTCCCTGGATGGAGGGGGACACCAACCCATTCACAAAACCACCAACCCATAATTTACCCTTCCCACAAGACATACAAGTATAAAGATGGAACCATGATGGAGAAACTGGCCAAGCAATGACTAGCACAAACTGAGACCTACCCCATGAGAGAGTTCTAATAGTGACACTATTAATGATACTCTGCTATGCTTGTAGACAGGAATCTCGCATAGCTGCCCCTGAGATGCTCCATCTAATAACAGATAGAAACAGAAACTGAGACCCACAGCCAAACAACAGGTGGAGCTCTGGGAGTCTTGTAGAAGAGTGGGAGGAAGTATAGAGGAACTCGGAGCATATAAGAACTCCACAATCTGACCAACAGAGTCAACTAACCTATGTACATGGGAGCTTGTAGAGACTGAAGCACAAATCAAGAAGCATGTATGGAGTGGACTTAGGCCCCACAACCATATGTACCAGATAGACAATATGGACACCCTAGCAAGTGGAGAAATGGCTGTCTCTAACATAGCTCACCTGCCTGTCTGTGGATCACTTTACTCTAGTTGGACTGCTTTGTCCAGCCTCTGTGGCAGAGGATCTGCTTAGTGCTGATGTGACTTGATGAGCCTGGGTAGGTTGGTACAGGATGGGAAAGCTCTCCTTTTCTGAAGAGAAGAGGAAAAGGGTGGGAGAGTGGGACTGGGAGAAGAGGAGGGAGGGATGTAAAATTTTACTAATAAAGAAATATATTTACAAAAAAGGAAAATATTTGTGACACAAATCATTACCCAGCATGATCAAGGAGGCTTCATTATAGAGATGTAAGAATGAGTCAACATAGGTAAATACATAAATATAATCTACCCCATGTAAATACATAAATGTAATCCACCATATTAAATGACTGATAGGTAAAAACTGCATGATTATTTCACTAGATGCAGAAAAGGCCTATGAAGGCAATCCAATGCATTTTCATCATAAAAATTCTAGAGAGACTGTACAGAAGGGACAAAACTCAAAATAGTACAGGCAGTTAACATAAGCATAAAGCCAATATCAACATAAATAGAAACTGAAAGCATTTCCACTAAGGCCAGGAACATGAAAAGCTTGCCCAATCTGCCAATATCTATTTAATATAGCACTTGAAGTCTCAGCTATAAAATTGAAGTAGACCAAGGGTATACAAATAAGAAGGGAAGAAGCCAATATATCTTTACTTGCAGATGACATGATGGTAGACATAAGTAACTCTAAAATTTCCATGAGGAAACTCCTACAGCTAATAAAAACATTCATCAATGTAGCGGGACACAAAATTAATACCAAAAATCAGTAGCCTTTCTATATACAAATGACAGACTAAAAAAAAAAAAAAAAAAAAAGTCAAGGAAACAATCTCTTCCTCAATAACCTCAAAATATATCTTCTGATAACTCTATCTAAGGAACCAAAAGACTTGTATAATAAATTAATTTTTGAGTAAATTAATCAAACAATTTTATCTGGTTAGATTCTAATATTGTTTACAAATTCATGCATACTGCTGTGTATAGCTATAACATTTCAGTCTCATTGGTGCATATCTTTCAATTCTGATTGTACCACAATTTATCTTACTCTTGAGGGACATTTTAACAGACGTACACTTATGATATTGTGATCACTTGTTTTTTTGAACACCCTAATGGCCCATCATTGTTGAAATATTTGTTACATATTTGTTAGATATCTTTCTAGGAGAATAATGTGTGCCGAAAGGCTTACATATGGCCAGTTTTTTGAAATACTTTTAAAAATATTTGACCATTTTTTTTCACTTTCATAGCTGTGTATATGGATTTTTTTCTGGTTATAATCTCAAATTGATATTTTGTTCATGTCATTTTAAGTAGGAATCCCATAGTGCAAAGTAAATTTAGTTTATTGCTTACAATATCCTGATTGATTATTTACACAAGCTTTTTATGTATTTTTTTTTTGGAGGCTGTTTTGTTTTGACTATTCTATATTTTTTATATAGTCAGCATTGATTCTTCTGTTACATGAGTTGATACAGTCCTTATATCTTAGTGTCATTGCTTTTGCATTTTTCATGGTGACAGTTAAATCTGATATTATAAAGGTTAGTGATATGAGCATCATTTACTCTGGAATATACCAAGAGCTACAGACCACAACTGATCACACAATCATGAAGGTAAGCAACAAGTACCACACAACAGTCCTATGTTATAATATGAACTATATGAAGTAAACCGTATGCCTTTTTTGCTTACTATATTTTCAATTTACCATAGATTTATTGACAATTTCATTATTACAAATTAGAAAGCACTGGCAATTGTAAATAAAGATGATTGATAAATATTATAACCTTATCTTACAAAAATATTAAATAAATTTTCACATACTTTTAGTAAGTAGAAATGTCTTCCTGGTAGTAAGTTACTTAATATTGAAGAAAATGTTGAGCTAGTTTCTCATGAAAATAAACATGATTATTTTGATTGAAATGTAGATGTAGCAGTGGGTTGAAGAAACACTGGAATTGGAAGTTTGTGTTCTTACAATAGTACGATACCAATACTAGAGTATTTTGGAGGTATTTGTGGCTAATTTGAAAATTTTCATTATAAAAATAACCAACATTACACTTTTGCAGTTGTTACACTGGTAAAATAATTTCTTTTTTAAAAAATAAATTTATTTATTTATTGCTTCAGGTTACATCTCCATCATAGTGTCCTCTTTCGACCCTTCCCAGTCCTGCCCTCCCACCCTCTACCCTCTAACCCTCCATCCCACTCCTCTGGAGTGGATTGTTCCTATAACAATCCCCCACTCCAGTTCAGCAGTCATATGAGGGCCAAGAGTCTCCTCATACACTGGGGGCCTACAAGGCAGCACCACTAGGGTAAAGTGTATCATTGACAGGAAAAAAAAAAAAAAAGGTCTATGTTCCTATTCCCTTGGTGCATTGGTTGTAGTATAGATATCCTGTACTATATAGCTAAAATCTGACTATAAGTGAATAGATGCCATGTGCATCCTTTTGAGTCTGGCTTAACTCACTCAGGATGAGCTTTTCTAGTTCCATCCATTTGACTGCAAATTGCATGATTTTGTTGTTTCTGATAGCTGAGTAGTATTCCATTGTGTAGATGTAATGGATTAAAAAACTATGGTAAAAGAATTTCTGAAGTATTGGACATAGAGTGTTCAGACAGGAACACTTTTTTCAACTGCTAAGGAAACAATCGGATAGATTTTGGATGCAGAAGATTAAGAATGAGGCAGATTTCAGAAATATTTTAAGTTTCTAAAATCTTATAAAATAGACTGGTTGCAATCATAAAATATATAGGATATATATATATATTACATACATAAATATATATTTTACACACACATATGTATATATTTATATATATTACACCAGGGGAAAAAGGAAAAATATCAAAACGTAGACAAGAATCCTACTGAGTAAAATGTCAAAATTGGAAACAGGAATAGGAATGCCTATAATACAAGCTACACAGAAGGCCCAAGGTAGATATCAAGTTCAAAAACTGAATAAACATCTTAGTGATACATAATAAAAAGTTCAGGGGGGATCCAAGATGGCGGCGGCCAGCGTGGACATATTTTGATTTCTGGGTCAGCAGTCACAAGGCCGCAAGTGTTGCAGGACGCTGTACAAAGGGCACGACCCCTTCTAAATCTCACCCAGCTACACAGGGACCACGGAAGATGCCTGGGCAGGAGGCCCCTTCCAACTCTCGGACACGCTAGGAAGCCTCTGGACCCGGGAATCGGGATAACCCATCCCCCAAAAGGAGAAATACCCGGTAAGTTCCAACCTAATACCCAGCCAGCAGATTCAGAAACCACGCAGAGATAATCCCCACTCTGCTGGGCACTCCCAGGTCTCACACAGAGGATCCAATTATCCGGGAAAGGTTGCGACCCTTGGAAGTGAAGTAGCTCCACTGCAAAGCGCCTTCAGATCCCAGTCTGTGACATCACAGGCCAGCTTCCAAGCCTCGGGAGCGGCAAGGCTATTGGAGCTGAACTGCAGATTTACCCCCTACACGAACCAACCCCGGGCAAACTGTGAGATATTTGAAACAGTCCTATATCGAACTTTTGTACTAGTAAGGGCCCTTCCGGCGGGGAATCAGAGTTTACTTGTGCACAGCTCAGCCACCTGAATTAATTAGGTCCCCACCTGGGAGGCAGGACTGAATGACTCTCCTTATAGGGGTGGAGTAAACCAACTCCTACACCATAGTGCCCCCTTTGGACCAAAGGCCAGAAGACAGCAAAAAAAAAAAAAATTCCTCATGGCCAGAGGCCAGAGACAAAAAAACAAAACAAAACAAAACAAAACAAAAAAAAAAAAAACAAAAAAAACAGAGCGAAATGTCTCCAACAAAAGAAAGCAATGCTATTCTGTCCAGCCCAAACAACCTCACCACAACTGAAACACATGAAAACGATGACAATTCTACATTATGGAAAGAGATAAAGTCCCTTCAAGAAGAACTTAAAACTATGAAGGAATTCAAAGAAGCCACAATTCTACAAGTCAAAACAACGAATAACATCATTAAAGAGCTCCAAGCCAAGGTGACCCAGATTGAACAGGAAAAGGATAAAGCAATGAAAGATCTCCAGACAAAAAAAAGCAAACTGGAGAAGGAAATGCACAAAATGAACACTACCATTCAAGACATGAAAATAGAAATGGAAACAATAAAGAAAACACAGTCAGAGTTAAAAGAGGAAATGGAGAATCAAGAGAAGAGAACAGGAACTACGGATGTGAGTATGAAAAATAGGATGCAAGAGATGGAACACAGGATCGCAGGCATGGACGATTCAATGGAAGAAATCAGTACAACATCCAAAGAAAATGAGAAGGCTAAAAAATCTCTCACCCACAACATCCAAGAAATCAAGGACTCAATGAAAAGGCGGAACCTAAGAATTATAGGCATAGAGGAAAGAGAAGACTCCCGACTCCATGGTCCAGGAAATATCTTCAATCATAGAAGAAAACTTCCAAAATCTAAAGAAAGTGATGCCAGTAAAAATCCAAGAGGCTTACAGAACACCAATCAGATTAGATCAGAAAAGAAACTCCTCTCGCCACATAATAATAGAAACTCCAAATGTAGACAACAAAGAAAGGATATTAAAAGCTGTAAGAGAAAAAGGCCAAGTCACATAAAATGGCCGACCCATCAGAATCACACCTGACTTCTCCTCAGAGACTTTAAAAGCTAGAAGGGCCTGGACAGATGTCCTAAAAGCCCTGAGAGAACATAGGTGCCCAGCCAGACTACTATATCCAGCAAAACTCTCTATCAACATAGAAGGAGAAAACAAGATATTCCATGACAAAATCAAATTCAAACAATATCTCCTCACAAACCCAGCCCTACAGAAGATCCTAGAAGGAAAATTCCAACACAGAGAAGATATCTACACCCAAGAAAACAGAGGAAATAGAACCCTCCACAGCAACTAAATAAAAGAGAAACACAAGACAGCCCCCTACACCAAAATAAAGGGAAATAACAACCCCTGGTCACTAATATCCATCAACATCAATGGACTCAACTCGCCAATAAAAAGACACAGACTTACACACTGGATCCGTAAACAAGACCCATCTTTTTGCTGTATACAAGAAACACATCTCACTATTGAAGATAAACACTACCTCAGAGTAAAAGGCTGGGAAAAGGTCTTCCAAGCAAAAGGACCCAGGAAACAAGCTGGAGTAGCCACCTTAATATCAAACAAAATAGACTTCCAATTGAAGTTAATGAAAAAAAAGACAGAGAAGGGCATTACATACTCATTAAAGGAAATATACACCAAGAGGTCATTTCAATATTGAACATCTATGCCCCAAATACAAAGACACCTACATTTATAAAACAAAGGCTTCTAAAACTTAAATCGCACATCGATCCAAACACTTTAATAGTGGGAGAATTCAACACCCCACTCACAACTATGGACAGATCATCAAGACAGAAGCCAAACAGAGAAATAATGAGTCTAACAGAGATCATGAACCAAATGGACCTAACAGATATCTACAGAACCTTTCACCCAAACACAAAAGAATACACCTTCTTCTCAGCACTGCATGGAACTTTCTGCAAAATCGACCATATAGTTGGACACAAAGATAGCCTCAACAGATACAAGAAAATTGAAATAACCCCTTGTATCTTATCAGACCACCATTGAATAAAGCTGGACTTCAGTAGCAAAAGAAACAACAGAAAGTCTACACTCACATGGAAATTGAACAACTCTTTACTAGAGAACCACTGGGTCAGGGAAGAAATAAAGAAGGAAATCAAAGACTTCTTAAAATCCAACGAAAATGAAGACACAACATGCCCAAACCTATGGGACACAATGAAAGCTGTGCTACGAGGAAATTTCATAGCATTAAGTGCCTTCAAAAAGAAAATTGTGACAGCTCATATTAGCATATTAACAGCTAAACTGGATGAATTGGAAAAAAAAAGAAGCAAACACTCCCAAGAAGAGCAGAAGGCAGGAGATCATCTAACTTAGGACTGAAATCAACAACTTAGAAACAAAAAGAAATATACAAAGAATCAATGAAACCAAGAGTTGGTTCTTCGAGAAAATCAACAAAATAGACAGACCCTTAGCCAAATTAACTAAAAGACAGAGGGAGAAAACACAAAACAACAAAATCAGAAATGAAAAGGGAAAAATAACAACAGACATTGAGGAAATCCAGAGAATATCTGGATCCTACTTTAAAAATCTATACTCCAACAAATTTAAAAATGTAAGTGAAATGGACAAATTTCTTGATAGATTCCACCTACCAAAGCTAAATCAATATCAGATAAACAGATTAAACAGCCCTATAAATACCCTAGGGAAATAGAAACAGTCATTAAAAATCTCCCAACCAAAAAAAGCCCAGGGCCAGATGGCTTTAGCACGGAATTCTACTGGACCTTCAAAGAGGAGCTATCACCAATACTTTTCAAACTCTTTCACCAAATAGAATCAGAAAGAACATTGCCAAACTCATTCTACGAGGCCACAATCACCCTGATTCATAAACCACACAAAGACCCAACAAAGAAAGAGAACTTCAGACCCATCTCCCTCATGAACATAGATGCAAAAATACTTAATAAAATACTAGCAAACCAAATTCAAGAACACATCAAAAGTATCGTACACCATGATCAAGTAGGCCTCATCCCAGGGATGCAGGGATGGTTCAACATACGAAAATCTATCAATGTCATTCACCATATAAACAAGAAGAAAGAAAAAAACCACATGATAATCTCGCTAGATGCAGAAAAAGCATTTAACAAAATTCAACACCCCTTCATGCTAAAAGTTCTGGAGAGAACGGGCATACAAGGGCCGTACCTAGAAATAATAAAGGCAATATACAGCAGGCCAGTGGCCAACATCAAATTAAATGGAGAGAAATTTGAAGCATTTCCTCTAAACACAGGGACAAGACAAGGATTTCCACTTTCACCATATCTCTTCAATATAGTACTTGAAGTTCTTGCTAGAACAATAAGACAACTAAAGGACATCAAGGGGATAAATATCGGAAACGAAGAAGTCTAATTATCCCAATTTGCAGATGGTATGATAGTATACATAAGCGACCTCAAAAATTCCACCAGAGAACTCTTACAGCTGATAATCACCTTCACCAAAGTGGCTGAATACAAAATTAATTCAAAAAAATCAGAAGCCCTTCTTTATACAACAAACAAATGGGCTGAGAAAGAAATAAGGGAAACAACCCCATTCACAATAGCTAGAAACAACATAAAATACCTGGGGGTAACTCTAACCAAGCAAGTAAAGGACCTGTAAAACAAGAACTTCAAGCCCTTGAAGAAAGAAATGGAAGAGGCCTTCAGAAGATGGAAAGATCTCCCAAGCTCATGGATAGGTAGGATCAACATAATAAAAATGGCCATCCTACCAAAAGCAATATATAAATTCAATGCAATTCCTATTAAAATACCAACACAATTTTTTATAGATTGGAAAGAGCTAGTCTCAATTTCATATGGAACAACAAAAAGCCCAGAATAGCTAAATCAATCCTGTACAATAAAAAAACATCTGGAGGTATTACCATCCCAGATTTCAAGCTGTACTACAGACCAATAGTTGTAAAAACAGCATGGTATTGGTATAGAAACAGACCAGTAGATCAATGGAATCGAACTGAAGATCCAGAAATAGACCCACACACTTATGGCCACCTAATTTTTAACAAAGAAGCCAAAACTGCACAATGTAAGAAGGACAGCATCTTCAACAAATGGTGCTGGTCCAACTGGATGTCCATTTGTAAAAGAATGATGCTAGACCCATACTTATCACCTTGTACAAAACTTAAGTCCAAGTGGATCAAAGACCTTAACATAAGGCCGGTCACACTAAATCTGCTAGAAGAAAAAGTGGGAGAAACCCTCGAACTAATTGGCACAGGCAGCAACTTCCTGAACAGAACACCAACAGCTCAGGACTTGAGATCAACAATCAATAAATGGGACCTCATGAAACTGAAAAGCTTCTGTAAGGCAAAGGAAACTGTCATTCGAACAAAATGGCAGCCTACAGACTGGGAGAAAATCTTCCCCAACCCCACATCTGACAGAGGGATAATATCCAAAATCTACAAAGAACTCAAGAAATTAAATGCCAAGAAACCAAATAATCCAATCGAAAAATGGGGGACAGAGCTAAATAGAGAATTCACAAAGGAGGAATCCCTAATGGCTGAGAGACACTTGAAGAAATGCTCAACATCCTTAATCATCAGAGAAATGCAACTCAAATGACTCTGAGATTCCATCTCACACCTGTTAGAATGGCTAGGATCAAAAACTCAAATGACAGCACATGCTGGCGAGGGTGTGGAGAAAGGGGTATCCTACTCCATTGCTGGTGGGGGTGCACGCTTGTGCAACCACTATGGAGGTCAGTCTGGTGATATCTTAGAAAACTTGGAATAGCTCTGCCTCAGGACCCAGCCATACCACTTCTTGGTATACACCCAAATGCCTCTTCACGGAATCATAAGGAAGTTTCCTCATCTATGTTTATAACAGCCTTATTTGTAATAGCTAGAAACTGGAAACACCCAGATGTCCCTCTTCCGAAGAATGGGTTAAAAAACTGTGGTACATCTCCTCAATGGAATATTATTCAGCTATCAGAAACAATGACATTATGCAATTTGCAGCCAAATGGATGGAACTAGAAAAGCTCATCCTGAGTGAACTAACCCAGACTCAGAAGGACACATATGGCATCTATTCACTTATAGTAGGATTTTAGCTATATAGTAGAAGGTATCGATACTACAACTAACACACCAAAGGGAACTTGGACATAGACTTCTTATTTTAATTTTTAATTTTTATTTATTTTTTATATATTAGTTATATTTTTTTCTATTTTTTAGTCTTTTTTATCTATTGTATGCTTATTGATTTGTTTGTTTAGTAGTTCTCTCTCCCGGGCAACGAGACACTTTTCACTGATGGTACTGCTTCATAGATCCCCAATGAATGAAGAGGCTCTTGGCCCTCATACGACCTCTCAACTGAGATGATAGACTGTTATATAAGGACACCCCACCCCAGAGAAATGGGATGGAAGAGTTAGGAGGTAAAGAAAAAAAAATGAAATGTGATGTTTCGGCCTTTTACTACTAACTGTCATGAACTGTTTAGGATAATTAAGAAATGCAAACTAATGGTTATGCAAGCCAGTCATTCTGTTAGGTACTATGACAGCCTATTATAGTTAGTTTCTAAGCTAATCAGAAATAAACCTGCTAAGAGACAAGCAACATCTGCTTACCCTAATACAAGAGATAGATAGGGCCTCTTCAAATACCTCAAGAGATCTACAGAATATGGCATTCAAAGATGTTTTCGTAACTTTAGGTTTTTTTTACATCAAGACATATCAACTCCAGACAGCACCCCCTATTCTCCTCCAAGTAGAAGATGAGCATCGAAGAATCTCCAGTGGGAGATGATTGAATTAGTCGCAAGCCTATCTCTTGGTAGGAAAATCCCCTTGCTCCAACTGTAGACAGAATGCTGTCCAAAAAGGACAAAACCTGGAAGTAGGTAAGTCGACAGCCTAGCTCTGCCAAGACAGGGTAGGTAAGTCCTTCATACCCCCTGCTCTACAATCAATGTCTGTCAGAAAAACGGGGCCAAATGGCTGAAGAGCGATGCTGTAATGTATGGAGAGAAAATAGGAACTGTCCAGGCAGCCACTGGTATGTCATTTCTTAGTTTGGGAAGCTGCAGACCCTGTACTTCCTATAAAATCAGATATATTTATCCCTCTCAGGTCTCTGAGGTGATTGAAGAACAGATAAAGTCTCATAATTACATTTTGAGTTGTTTAGGAGTCAACAGAGTGTTATACATCTAAGAAGATACTTTTAAAATTGTGTTGCAATTAGTATGAATGTTGAGTCAGATATAGAACTTTAAACTCATGGAGATGTTTAGATAGTAGAATGTTAAAGTCAGGTACCAAATACATATGGACTGGTCATTGGGAATGTACGTTAAGCCATATAACCCTCATAAATGTGGCCTAATTACCTCTGTTGTACTGTATTGTATTTATTATTATAAGAGAAAGAGCCATTTGTTGGACTGAAAGGAGAAAGTGTAGGGGGAAATAAGATATACCTTAAACTTAAAAGAAAAAAATAAAAGGGAAGGATCGGGGTTACGGGTGGGAGGGTGGAACTAGAGGGGGAATAGGGAGGGGACTGCGATTGAGATGTAACTTGAAGAAATAAAAAATAAAGGAGAAAAAAAGAATGAAAAAAAAAGTTCAGTCCTCAGTATTACTAAAAGTAAAAACACAAAAGAACATAGTATTTGGAACATAACCTATATAGTGGCAAAATTTCAACTCCTTACAAGAATTAATTATGCAGATGAGACATATGTACATAGTGCAAGTGTATTCATTTTTCATAAAGGAAAATAAGGACTAAAAATTTGGACTCACACGATTATTTGCATATTAAGGCACCACAGTTTAGTGCTTCATTTTTAAACAAAGATTAAACTCAAGAACTTATTTTAAAGGTAATATAATATGATTAATTTATAGAAAAAGAAAAAAATGAAGTGTAGGGAGTATAGACTATAGATAAAGAAAAGAGAATGTACACACACACACACACACACACACACATACACACATACACACACACTTTTGGGGTAATAAATTGAGCAAGTTGTGGTCCCACATCTGGCTTTCTTAGAGCTGCCATCTAAGAAGACTAAATAATTATCTGCACACACACACACACACACACACACACACACACACACACACACACAC